>QFEQ01002558.1:172045-194689 GCA_003316335.1 Hemileccinum impolitum
TTTGAGGGAGGAGGGGGAGGAGGAGGGAGTGGGGGACGGTGAGGGACGTTGCAGCTGTGGCGGTCGGGAGGACAAGGGAGAGGGCGATGGCGGGAAATGCGCACGTATTTCGTCTTGTTGGATTTAGCTCGCATCGGTACACTTCCAAATTCGGAAATTCGGTCAACCCCGTGCCTCCCCATGGACGAGCGCAACAGCACTCTGTTCTCTACGGTACCACACGGTCTAAGGCTCGTCCGGATACAACATTAGCTCTGGGCGCACTTTCGCGTCAAACTCCTCCGGTGTCAAATACCCCAGTGCCACCGTCGCCTCCTTCAGTGTCGTTCCCTCCTTGTGTGCTTTCTTGGCGCACTTGGCGACGTCTGAAAATCCGCCCGTTAGCAAAACCAGAATGCAGCACGACGTGGATGAACACTCGCTGTCGTAGCCAAGGTGGTTGTTGAGGATGGTGGCCAACATCAGACTCTCGTTCAACAAGGCGTTGATCCGCTTCTCGTTCGCCTGAATGCCGACCACACAGTTTCGGGTCAAAGAACGCGAGGCTACATACTCATCTCATGGGAGTGGGTCCACAAAAGATGTATCCATGACGCACCGTCAGAGAGGAGACGTATGCTCTGAAGCACGTTCTTGATGATGACAGGTTTGAATACGTTCAGCTAGAAGAGCCACGTCACGTGCGTTGAAATGTGCCGAGTACATGTAGGGACGGAATACCTCAAAGTGTCCACTAGCGCCTGCCACGCTCACGGTGGTCTGGTTACCCATCACTTGAGCGGCAACCATCGTGACTGCCTCACACTGCGTGGGGTTGACTTTACCAGGCATAATGCTGCTACCGGGCTCGTTTTCAGGCAAGCTCAGCTCGCCGAACCCGCAGCGAGGACCAGAGCCAAGGAAACGAATATCATTGGCAATCTTCATCAGGGAGCAAGCAACGACGTTGAGGGCACCGTGAGCCTCGACAAGGGCATCGTGACTAGCAAGCGCCTCGAACTGCCGTGGTGTCAAGTTGTCAACCATGTACCGGAGAGATGGACCATGTTACGTGCCTTGTTCGGTGCAGTCTTGAATTCGAGACGGGTGATCCGTGAGATTTCAGCAGCAACTTTGACGTCGAAGCCTTTCTTGGTGTTTAATCCCTGCCGGAGGTGTTCGATGGCGAAGAGAGTGCAACGACGAATGTGAACTCACGGTCCCTACCGCGGTTCCACCCTGCGCGAGAAGGCTCAGGCGAGGAATGACGGCCTTTACGCGTTCGATTCCGTTGTCGATTTGTTGAACGTAGCCGCTAAACTCTTGCCCGAGAGTCAAGGGGGTTGCATCCTGGGGGATGACAGGATGAGTCTGTGTGCTGTATTTAATGACAAGGCATGCATACCTGCAAGTGTGTTCGACCAATCTTGATGATGTCCTTGAAAGCATCTGCCTTGGCTTGCAGGGCGTCTCTGAGTTCGGTGAGTGCGGGAAGTAGAGAGTGGTGGATCTCTGTTACGGCTGCGACATGCATGGCTGTCGGGAAACTGGGTGTATGGGGTGAGTGGGAGTGGGGAGAGGGGATGGAAGGACGACTTGCGTGTCGTTGCTGCTCTGACTCATGTTGACATGATTGTTGGGATGGACTGGATTCTTGGAACCAAGGACACCGCCAAGCAACTCGATGGCACGATTGGATATGACCTTTTTTTTTTTTGTAGAGATTGGGAAGGATGGGTTTGGAAGAGGGTGGTGTCTAGCTGACCTCGTTTACGTTCATGTTGCTTTGAGTGCCGCTTCCGGTCTGGAACACGACGAGGGGGAAGTGGTCGGTGAGCTTTCCGGAGATGACCTGGGAGTGTGTGAGCGAGAGAAGAAGGGGGAGGGGGAAGACGTGCGTCGTCTGCGGCTCTCTGGATGGCGTCACCAATTTTGGGATCGAGGCCATAGCTGACGTTGACGACGGAGGCGGCCTTCTTGAGGACGCCAAAGGCTTTGATCAATGGGGGCGGAAGCCTCTCTGTGGGACCGCCGATATCAAAGTTCTGGAGGGAGCTGTGACGTGGATGAGCGGGGGAGAGAAGGAGCGGGGAACACATACCGTTGCGTCTGGGCACCCCAGTAGCGGTCTGCAGGGACCTGGAGGTCGCCAAAAGTGTCGCGTTCCAGCCTGTATGACTTGGGGGACATGAGGGAGGGCGAGGAAGAGATGGAAAGCATACCATGAGACGAGCGAGCCTAATCGGAGAGAGTCGCGGTCGGACGAGCATTGGGAAAACACCCTGTGTGACAAGTTGATCGTCATCATGTCGTCGCTCGCATCGCAGCTCGTCCTGCATCCGTATGTCTCCCAGTCAATCAAGTACGCCGCAACCAATCTCGGTAGAGACAAGGTATCGTCCCCTCCGACCGCCTCCCCCCCGCTCAGCTCAAATCCCCCCCACACACACACAGCTCTACCGCGCCATACAGTACCTCGCCCGCTTTCTCGCCTGGCTCTTCCTCGCTCGCGGCAACGTCCCAGAGGCCGCGCGCTGGAATGCCCTCAAGAGCCATCTCGCGCTTGCCCGGAAGCGTGAGTGTCCTCCCCATCCCTCCCCATCCTCTCACCGTCCACAGTCATGCGTCTCGGGAAGCCCATCGAACACCTCCAGGCCGCCCTCCGCGCTGCCCAGTCTCCATCCGATCTCGGCGAACAGCTGGCGACTATCGGACGCCAGCTCGCATATTTTGGCTACCTCTCCTACGATGCCGTCACCTGGGTTAGCTTCTTTCCTTCTTTTGCTAGACCTCTCTACATGCACCCCTCACTCTGCAGGCCAGCGCAGTTAAACTTATCAACCTCAAGCCCTCCACCTCTCAGAGGGTAACCACCATCGCAAACCGCTTCTGGCTCTCCGGTATCTTACTCAGTATGACACATGGTCTGCTCAAGGTCAGAAACGTCCTGGCTCACGTCGCGGCCCCCACTCAACACCAACTTCTAGGCCAGTCGACTTGCCCATGAGACTCAAAAGTTACCTACCTCCGGCCCCTGGGCCGAGAGAGATCTCGGCGACCTCGCGAGGCGTGAGGCGAAACAACTCGCCCTTGAAAAGTATCCAAACATCTCTTCTTTCTCTTCTCTTCGTCTGATCGCTCCCCCCAGGATGCGTTCGGACACGCGCTACCAGTTCATCATCGACATCCTCGACATCTCCATACCAGCATCCAACCTCGGTCTCGTCAACGTCAATGATGGCATCGTCGGCCTCGCAGGGTGAGTAACGCCCCATCATCCTGGCTTTATTTCAGCCTCACGCCCTTCCCAGCTTCATATCCTCCGCCATGGGAATGTCTGCTCAGTGGGCCACAGTTAACGGTCCCAAGTGACGCTCGTCACAAATATCAAAGTCCATACATGATTTTTTTCGATTACTTTCGGGTGCCCCAGTGTCCAAGGAGGGCTGCCCTTTACAGATTTCGATCTCGTAGTCGGAGGTATTCCTTGCGTACTATTTCCATGGCCTCTGGGCCTGTACTACAGTGAATCAACCCAGTCATTTTCCTGTCAAGTAGCGTGCTGCTGTGCGCAACTTACTATTGAAGCATGCACTCTTGTAATGACCTATACTTGTGTCTGCATGCCCAAGCGACAGAGAGCGTCCGCCCTTGAGCACACTCTGCAAATTCTGGGGACGTCAAATAAAAGAAAGTCAGTGTTGTTTAGAAACTACTGTACCTTTGACTACCACATCACATTCCTTCAAGGCGTGCGCCTTGCTAGTCTTGAGGAGGGTCTCCTCCTCCCTTCGAGAGAGGGCATTCATGGCACGCGGGAACTGGCGGAAATGTGGTCACGATGACTAAGTACCAAGGCGTACTATCCTCTCCCCCGTTACAATGTCCCAGGCTCTTAGACTCGTCTTTCGCCGTCCTCGAGTCTCTTGCACCCAAGTTCGATGCCTTGCAACAATCACCCCTCCCAAAGCCAAATCCAATTTCGCCCGTCAGCTAGACAATGGTCCCTCTCTCGACGACTTCATATCCGGCGAGCCCGCACAGAGAGTAGTACTTGGAAGCACAAAGGGGCAAGTATCTCGTGATCCGTCTTGAAGCCTGTAACCTGAGATTCTCGCCAGTCCGCGTCTTCCAGATTTTCTAAAGACCAAAATACCATCCAGCGACTCTTTCCATAAAATCAAGAAGGATTTGAGGGGCCTTAACCTTCACACTGTTTGTGAGGAAGCTCGTTGTCCAAACATCGGTGATTGCTGGGGAGGTAAAGAAGGTGTCTCGGACGAGGAAGGTCGGCAGGCTGCCACTGCAACAATCATGGCAAGAACTCGCATACCCCCATTTCCACTCACTCGCTGACCCGGGTATCAGCTGATGGGTGACACATGTACCCGTGGCTGTCGGTTCTGTTCTGTAAAGACCTCCCGAACACCACCTCCACTAGACCCCCACGAACCAGAAAACACTGCCGAAGCCATCTCTAGATGGGGGCTCGGGTATATTGTGCTGACAAGTGTGGATAGAGATGGTGTGTTATTGAGCACGATAAACGCGACCGTCTCGTTCACATTGATCCTAGACCTTGCAGACGGAGGAGCTCATCACTTTGCAGAAACAATTAGGAAAATCAAGCACAAGCAAGTTCCTTTGTCTCTGCTCTCTTACCCGAACCCATCATTAATGACATGGTCCCAGGGCTCCGAATATCCTCGTTGAAGCTTTGACCGGTGACTTTGCCGGTTCCCTAGACCATATCTCCGTCGTCGCCAAGTCGGGCCTGGATGTTTATGCTCACAATATTGAAACCGTCGAGGCACTTACTCCCTACGTAAGAGATCGCAGGGCAACCTTCCGACAGAGTTTAAAGGTATTACAACACGCCAAGAAGGAGGGTGTGCGAATAACGAAAACTAGTATCATGCTTGGTGTTGGAGAGAACCAGGACCAAGTCATGGATGCCCTCCGAGGTCAGTACCTTGTCGACAGCGTGATATCTCGTAATGGTGACCATCTCTTGAAGAATTACGCAAGATTGATGTCGATGTCGTGACCTTTGGCCAATACATGCGCCCAACGAAACGCCACATGAAGGTTGATCGGTATGTTGAACCCGCCGAGTTCGACCGGTGGAAGCAAGTTGCCGAAGCCATGGGCTTTTTGTATGTCGCTAGTGGCCCGTTGGTTCGAAGTAGCTACAAGGTAGGCAAACCGGTGATGCTTGGTTCTGATCCATACTTGACCTGATATAGGCTGGAGAGTATTTCATTGAGAATGTCTTGAAGGGCAAAGCCACGGAGAAGCGGACGAAGAATATCATTGTGGACGAGGCGACCGCCTCTCAACAGGGTTCAGTATAACCTACCATATACTCCATAATTAGTCCATCTGGACGATACCTGGTAACTCTAGAATATTTGACAAATGAGTGAGATGATCGGCAATCGCCGAGATATAGTTATCGCATCTACTCCGTACACATCGACATGGGTGCCATCAAGGCAGCGTACGCGACCTTGTTGACGAAAACCAGCTACTTGCCTGGTGTGCTGGTTCTAGAGTACACCCTTCGATCTGTCGGTTCTGAGTATCCATTGGTCGTGATGGTTACACCCGCTTTACCGTTACAAGCCCGGGACATCCTTGCAAGGAGAAGGATCAGGGTGATAGACATCCAGTCCCTTCAGCCTCACACAGGTCTGCACACCCTCTCAGCGCACGACGCTAGGTTTGCAGACACCTGGACAAAGCTGAGGTGAGGTGCAGATACACAGTGCCCCCAAGTTTCTGAGCGATCAACCCAGGGCCTTTGAATTGAAGGATTACAGTGTAAGCAGAATGCATTACAACAGTATCCCTCCATGACCAAATCCTAGTCTGATAGCGCATCATCCTCCTAGATGCCGACATGGTTGTCATGCGGAAGATGGACGAGCTGATGCATCTCTTGCTCGCATGGGATGAAATCGCTGCTGCTCACGTCTGCGCCTGCAACCCTCGAAAGTTGAAGCATTATCCTGCAGATTGGTAAGTAACCATTTGTGAAAATCTGGCCAACTCACTCATCTCCAGGAAGGGTGCCACAAAATTGCGCTTACACACCACTGTCCCACCCTACCGGTCTATCGGCTCCGACGCAGATAACAAACGGTGGCCCGCGACCTCATTCTCAACTCAATTCTGGGCTTGTCGTACTAAATCCCTCCGCTGAGCTCGCTCAGGCGGTCTATGACCATCTTCACACGTCTCCGCTGGTCTCAACTTGGTTATTTCCTGATCAGGATCTTCTCTCCGACCTTTTCAAGGGGAAATGGAAACCATTGCCCTGGTGCTACAATGCGCTCAAGACATTGATGCTAATTCATAAACCACTCTGGCGGGATGAAGAAATCAGGTGCCTTCATTATATCTTGGCAGACAAGCCTTGGCACGCTAGAGTGCAGAAAGAAGGAGGAGGACAGTATGATAAATCACACCAGTGGTGGTGGGATAGATTTGAATTACTGGGTGCAGAGATGCAGGCGAGCGACGGTGAAGACTGGAAGGTGATTATGGCAAACGTGGCACAAACATAACTTTGACACTTATCTGGACGTATCCATTTCGTCCAGCTAATGACGCACATGCTACCACCACACGTAGGAAATTTCGCCAAACCCCCTTCGTTACGATCTCCACGAGACAAATACCTCATCCGTCCGAAATCTTATCGATCACCAATTAGAGAGTTCGCAAAAGAAGGACGGACGCGCACCTTTGCGTGCATGTACTTTCGGAAAGAGGAGTCTTCTCTCCCATCCGATAGCTCAAAAGGCCAGCCTGAGCGATCATGATACCATTGTCGATGCAGAAGCTGGAACAAAGATTATAGACCGTCAAGCAACCAAGTCGGATCATACCGCTCGTCTGTTGCAAACACTCGACCTTGGCGCTCCTTTCCCATGATTCGCATCATTTCTTGCAGTCGTTCATTGCCTTGAAACACCATAAACGCGACGTGCAGAGGGAAGGAGGAATGAAATCTTACATCCCACACCGCCGACGATGAGAACCTCACTACTTGCAACGTGAGCCATGGCTCGCTCGGTGATTTCTACCAGCATTGCAAACACAGTCTCTTGGAGGGAAAAGCACAAATCAGCAGGTGTTACAATGTCCTCTGATTCATCGAGTGTTCCAGAGGGACGGAAACGCTTGTCCATGGTGTACGCTTCAATCGAAGTCAATATGCCTGAAAGACTAAGGTCCATGCCCTTGGTCGTGTATGGAAGAGGCACGAGTCGCTTTCCTCTGAGCGAATAAGACCGAGGAACAGAATCCATGTTATTAGCACATACTTTTTCGCCTCCTGCTCGATATTGTAGCCCGGACTTGGATCGTTGCTCAGATTGATGATTCTTGCGAACCGGTCTAGGCAATTGCCCACAGCGATATCCAGTGTTTCGCCGAAGATCCTATAGCGATGTTGAGAATATGCGATCACCTGTGTATTGCCACCCGAGACGTAAAGTACGACTGGATTCTCAGCTCGGGTAATCGCACGGCCCATTTCAATGTCTACATGAATGCTCGAACGCGTGCTCTGTGGAGCATATGAGAACTCACGTCCGACGCAGTGATTGACTGCTACGAGGGGTTTGCTGAATAGGAGGGAGAGCGTTCTAGCAACCAGTGCGACGGATTGTAGGGGGGCACCCATACCAGGGCCTTGGAAATCGCGCCAAAAGTGATCGGGGTGGCCACAGCGATACGGAGGGACATACCCTTGGTGTAACATATACAATCCAAGTCTTCCATCCCAATCTTGGCCTTTCCGATCGTGTCCTTGATAACATTGAGAACCCACTCCCGATGGTGCTGAGCGGTGTCTCGGGGAAGGAATCCTTCCCCTGGCGGCGTTATGTATGTGTGTCGTATATTAGCTAGTACTTTCGCAGAACCATCCACGCCATGCATGATGATGCCTGCACCCAGCTTGTTGGCTGAGCCCTCGAGGCCGAGGGCGAAGTATGGTCTGTCTGCTGAAATCAGGACTTGGCAAGATGGATCTGACATGGTCTCGACCTGGATCTTTGAGTGGGTTGCTTCCGAATTTCATGGCGCTGAAGAATATTCGGTTCGAGGCAGTCGCTGAGGCCTGAAGTATCTGTCTGAACTTGGAATTGCTGATATCATTCGATCCAGTACCAGTCCTCCATGATGTTCATCAAATATTGATATGCCCAGATCCCATGATTCTATGTATTCTATGATTTACTTGGTCCCCACCATCGCAACGCAAGGAAACAGGGGATAGCGACCGCGACACCAACAAGGGATCAATCGATCGTGAACAGGTCGTCGTAACGTCAAGTCAATACTATAAAATTGCGTAGGGCATGGACCAGAGATAAAGGGCATGCATCGAAATGAGTGATCTATGCTAAAAGAAGGAACGGACGAAGGACATGCTTTCAAAACAGTGGATGTCGGACATAAATGAAAGCAGACACATTCTTAGAGCATGAAAGTCAAGGGGTTTTCAAGATAGCTCTTGAATGCAGATAGCCATCGTGCTCCTACCGCGCCATCAACAGTCCGGTGGTCAGAGCTGAGAGTGACTTTCATCACGTTAGCTATCTTGAAACCGCGCTCTTCTTCGGGTGCAGGTACCAGCACGGATTTGGTGGTGCCGACGGCGAGAATGCAGGATTGAGGAGGGTTGATGATGGCGGTAAAGTGGTCCATGTCGAACATGCCAAGATTAGAAACCGTGAAAGTCCCACCCTGAGAAGGTGGGTGAGACAATGTATAAAGAGAACGGGTGATACTGACCTGATACTCCTGAGGTGCGAGTTTACCATCGCGAGCCTTCTTCGCAAGTGCTTTGGCTTCGGCAGAGATTGTTGCCAAGCCTTTCGAACCAACATCCTTGACGATAGGTGTGATTAAACCGGTAGGGGTTGCAACAGCGACCGAGATATCTGCATTCTTGTATCTGCGAGAAATCAAGTTGGATGAAAGGATGCGGTAACGTGACACATACAGCCTAATGACGTCACCCAGCCATGCAGAGTTGGCTTCGGGAACGTCCTTGAGTGCACAAGCAACGGCTTTGAGAATGAAGTCGTTTACGCTGAGTTTGGCAGCGTTGTCCTTATCACCCAGTGTCTTGTTGAACAATTCGCGAAGCTTCAATGCCTTGTCCATGGTGACCTCGACCGTCAAATAATAATGAGGAATTTCTTGCTTGGACGCCGTGAGACGCGTACCGATGACCTTGCGCATGTTCGAAACAGGTATGTCTACGTAATCCGGGGAAGCTGGGGAAACGTCGGAGGGCAAAGCAGGAGAAGCAGATGGGGCTGGGAGCTGGTACCGTTCAACGTCATCGCGGATGATACGACCATCAGGGCCAGTGCCCGTTATCTTGGCGAGGGGGATACCCTTCTCAAGCGCAATTTTCTTAGCGATTGGAGAGGCAAATATTCGGTCGCCTTTTGGAATGTCGGGCTTGGTCTCCTGGGGCGGAGGAGCGGAGGCCGGGGATGATGACGGGACAACGGGTGATGCGGATTCGGAAGGCTGCTGCTGGGCCGACGCGGCAGGCGAAGGGGCAGCCTCAGCAGCCATTCGAGCGGCGGCCGAGAGATCGTCACCCTCCTCTGCGAAGATGGCTATTGGAGTGCCCACGGCGACGTTCTTTGAACCATCCGGGGTCTGTGGAAGGAATGAACAAGAGGAGCGCAACAAGGCAGGAGATGCGCACGATGATTTTGGCGAGGATACCATCATCCTGCGCCTCGACGTCAATGGAGGCCTTGTCGGTCTCCTGCGTGGAGAGTGAGAAGGGACGCGAGGGAAGGGAGTGGGGCATACTATTTCGAGAAGAACGTCGCCAACAGAGAAAGAATCGCCCTCGTTTTTTTTCCAAGAAGCAATACCGCCCTCTGTCATGGTTGGACTCATGGCTGGCATTGGGAACCTGGAGAGGGCATGACTGCGTGCGGAGGTGTGGAGACCTGTCGGGGAGATGTGAGAGGCGTCGCTGGACGGGATGGGGTACATACGACGGGCGGCGACGCGGGCGAGGAAGGCGGACATGGTGAGGGAGAAAACAAATAGCGGTAAATCCGTGTCTGTCCGATACTTTATTTATTTATTTAATAAATATTTTTACGGTTTATTTATGACGTTCCTCCTCCCAGGCCAGCCCGTTCCAGCGCCCGTCGCCGACGTCGGGCGGGGCGTCTACCTCAAGTACGGCCAGTTACGGGCCAGCGTTGCGGGCACGCTCACTAACCACACGCTCACCGTACACCGCCAACGACCACACCCGCCCGCCACAAACTCCCTCATCCTTGGCACCGTAATCCGTCTCTCCCCGCTCCAGGCCGTCGTCGCTATATCCGTCGTCGACGGCATACCCCTCCCCCTCGGCGAAGAATTCACGGGCGTGATACGTACCCAAGACATCCGAGCGACGGAGAAGGACAAAGTCAAGATCGCCGACTGCTTCCGCGGCGGCGATGTCATCAAGGGTCTCGTCGTCCGTCGCCGTTGTCCGTTTCGCGCGCCATCTGACATCTCGAACGCAGATCTCCCTCGGCGACGCACGCAGCTACTACATCACGACCGCGCGCAACGACCTCGGCGTCATCTTTGCCACCAGCGAGGCCGGTGGGTGCATGTCTCGGTCCCGTCCTCTGTTGCTCACCCTGCTGCATACAGGTGCCACGATGGAGCCAGTGTCGTGGCAGGAGATGCGTTGCCCGAGCACGGGCAGGATAGAAAAGCGCAAATGTGCCAAACCAGAGAATGTATGAATGTATGTATTACGTAATCACTCAGGGATCGTAGTATAGTTGCCACAAGGTTGACTTTGACTCGTCCTCGCTCTTGCTTGTGTTTCTAGTTGTATTGTATTCTACGGGGACCATGACGGCCGTGCTCCCCGCCGTACATGCACTACGCAGAGATACAATAATGCCTTCCCTTGACGACAACCAGATCAAGTGTGTCCACCTCCCTGCCACCACCCTTACGACTCACCCCTTCTCCAGCTATTCTTCCTCCACAGACTGGAAAACAAAGTATTATGAGGTCGCGGATATGCTCGCAGAAACGCGAGCTGAGCTCGACGAATTCCACACATCCAGCAAGGAACTCGAGGAGGAGCTCGTCAAGGAAATCGAGCGCACAGAGAAAGCCCAGCAGGACCTCAAGGTCAAAGTCGCTCGCGTAGAAACAGAGAGGGACGAATGGAAGGTTTGTTCTCTGTCCTTCTGTCCCCGGTAGCTCATCCCCAGCCACTCTGCCAGTCCAAGTTCATGTCCCTTCAGACGACCCACAACACGACAACAACCTCTTTGCAGCGCGAACTCGATACCGCAAGGCAGGAGTCGCAGCGACTCAAAGTCCAACTCCGGGAACTGGAAATGGGCAACGACGACCTCGAACGAAACGAGCGCGCAGTCTCGTCCACTCTGGCAGACGTCGAAGCCAAGTATTCCCGCGTACTCGAAGAGAAAATTCTCCTCGAGCACGAGCTCCTCGACAAAGCGAGCCTAGAGGAGGAATGTCAACGATTAAAGGATGAACTACGAGGTGCGTTCGATACGCTGTCCCTACCCGTTCACTCACAGTCTCCAAGATACCGAAGTCGAAGTGTCCATCCTCAAGGACCAGCTCTCCGCTGCTCGCTCCAACCCGAGCACCCGTTCAGAACCATCCACTTCTGCAACCCCGTCCTCCCCTCCATTAACCGAGGAAAGCCTACTAAATACCCCACCCCCACCGGACTTGAATCTATGCGAGCTCTCGATCGACAAGTCGTCGGCTTTCATACCCCGTCCTCCATCTACTTCTTTCAGTTCAACTTCTGGCCAATCTACCCTACTCCAACGGGCTGGCTTCCAGCCGGTTAAATCCTCCGTGTCAACCTCTACCCCTCCAGTTACTCGCTCCAGCACATTGCCCACATTCTCTGCATCACGTAACCTAGCCCCACGGACGCCCATCCCTCGGCCCAATCTCGTCGCATCCACTTCGAATACGACAACCTCCATTGTCCCCATCATGGTATCCAAGAGTAGAGGAGTCCAGATGGTATCCGAGATGCGTGCACGTGTCAAGAATCTAGAACAGAAAATTCACACCCGTGTTCCTCGACTACGTATGAGCAGCAATGCAGGCAGGCAAGGTGCAAATACATTAGCACTATCCGCTATCACCCCACCGTTCAGCAACACGGCTACGTCGATTATGCCCAGGAGCGGTTTCCAGCGAGCGACTACTTTTGACAGCAAGCTTGCCAGACCCAACTTTCAGAGACATAGCGCAGATACATCGCCACCAAAGAGCGGTGCGACAACCCCTGACCCAAACACGTCAGGGTGGGTCCTTATCATGGATGACACTCCTTCCCCTGCGAAGGACACAGAGAAGGAACGCAGGCGGGTGTCTAGTCCCTCTGCCCCGGGTTCCTTCCGTAGCGGTATTCCTACATCAGTATCCTCCCCTTCTTTCTCAAAACCAAATTCCTTTGCTCAAAGCACGATGAACAGCCGCAGACCACAATCCCGCCTTTCTGGCGAAAGCCAAAGTACCACAGCCACCATTAGCACCATCCCTACACCATCGTCTCGCCCTACCACACCCACGTTCTTACCAGTGCCCACATCGAGCCTGTACGGAACCACGGGAATCGGTTTGAAGCGTTCGACTGGGCCAGGTGTAGTTGCCAAAAACCAGCAGAAGCGTGGTTCACTTGGATCTAGTAATGCTGGTTCACCAACGTCATCTGAAAATGAATCCCGCACGCGTCAACGCCCTGTATCATACAATAGCAAGGTGGACCGTCAAACTGCCAAGGCTCTTCCCCACTTCTCGTCACCGGATGCAAGTGTGACAATTCGTGCCTCTTCAAGAATACCTTCGTCTGCGGCTTCCACATCAATCTTGACGCAGAGCAGAATCGGGAGGCCGGCAGGCGTGACGAGCGGACGCCGAAGCGTTGGACTAGAACTTCCCAGCGAAGATGGCGGTGGATATATAGAGCTTGGGGCCGATATGAAGAATAGGGGGCGGTCTGGGAGTACAACGTTTAGCCTTGGACGCTAAAACATGATTATGCAAGTCATGATTCGTCATTTCCATCTCATGGGGTTGATTATACCTGCTACTCATATCGCACACAGCATAACCTTGTTGCGATTGATTCCACCCTGGTTTCACTTTTTCTCTACATCTGGTCTCGAGGACCGATTTCAACGCGATCTTTGCCAACGCAACCGGATAGTCACCCACTATTATGCCTTCTACGATTGTTTATGACCAATGTTAGCACTATTGATAATGATGATCCTGTCGTTTTTTTTTTGTATTTGCTTGCTTTCCTTTTCGTTGTTCATTGCAAGAATGGGTCACATGGTGGCTGTGTCTTTTGTCTTGAGCAATCATGTCCTCTGAAGTTGGCCCATCTTCAACCCTCCCGAACAAGTCTCTGAACCGACAAGAAATCCTCGAAGAAGATGAATACACAGTTGCCCTCTCTCACATTATCGCCCGCGATTTCTTTCCCTCTCTCGTTCATCTTGATGCCACCAATGACTACCTTGATGCTCTCCGCTCAAACGACCCACACCTCATCCATGCCTCCGTGCGCCGCCTACAAGACGTCGAGTCAACACCCGCCTATTCTGCCCGGAGATACTGGCAGACGCCTTCCGAGACACCCTATGGCACCGGACCCTCGGACACACCGCTCCGCACGCCTCGTGAGGCTGGAGAACCCGCAGCAAAACGACCACGGTACGATACGAATATGAGCCTCGACTCGTTCCAGGCAAAGTACACCTCAGAGGACAATGCGAGCTTCACCCAGATCATGCACGAGGAAAACAGACAGCGGCGAGAAAAGTGGGGTTGGGCTTGGGAGGCGCAGAGGAGGGTGGAGGAGCAAAGGGACAAGATGTTGGAAGTGAGGGAGAGAATGTTGATAGAACAGCCTTCTGGTCCCGGAGTACGCGAGCGAGTTATGATCGAGGTGCCAGCGGTCGCTGGTTTGATCACGGTTGGGGGCGAATCTCCAGGACTCGGTGGTGGCGAAGCCGACCTCCAGGAAAAAGCGCTAGCTATCGTCAAGAAAGACGCATCCGAGCAAGCAGTAGATGTGATGACCCCAAAGAGAGACACTCGGCCTGCTGGGGTAGATGCCTGGAAGTTCAAGGTTAGCATCCTCACAGCTCTTGTTTTCCCAATCACAACCTTTCGCCCAGACCCGAAACTCGCTCATGTTCTCGCCTGACGCCGATGTATCTCCCTATGATCCATCGACGTGCACTGTCTCCGTCAAACTCGACGTAGTACCAAGAGTGGTGAAGCATGACAATACACGTCTACCTGAGCAAGATGCTGCAGGAAAAGCCCAGAGCCCCTCTGCCCCTCCGAGCCCAACTCAGAGTCGAATAGATGCTGCCATTGAAGGGACACCATGTAAGCTCATTCATAGACGTTGCATCCCGACTTATACTTCGCAGGTCGCCCAAAGTCACCAACCGCGGGTAGCTTCTCGCTTGTCCCTAATATACCCTCGCCGACTGCGGACCAGATGGGTTCGCAAGCAGTCAAGCAACTCATGACATGGGGAACCTTGAACGCTACACCTCGAATTATATCCCAATCTGACGATGTGTCAGAAGAGATGCCACCGCCGAATACATTCCAGATCTCAGCACCTTCAAACCGCGAAGCATTATCCCACAAGCTCTCGGCGAATGCAGCAAAGAGTCTCCGTGTGAAAGCCGGTTTGCTCGGTGGTTCAATGCCACTGCTTGGGCGTACCTCATCCCGCACCCCGGCAAGAGGCTCGATGGCACCTCCCAATTGGACTCCACGAAGAGCGGATGCACCAGGCAACCTTACGCCTGCCGCGAAGCGATTGTTGGACAGGACAACCTTTGGAGCTGGTGCTATGGGTAAGACATCTAGCTGGGGAGGCAGCGAGAGCTCCAAGGAGAAGGATTTGAGCCACGTTCGATGGACACCGACACCGGCCACACGCAGGGGGATGAACTAGAATACTCACCGGTGTATGTGATCGGACATTTATGTATGCAAGACCCATAGTACTAGTCCGTCGAGATGAATACAATACAGAGTTTACAAGCTAACCAGAGGATATTTTTCGACGTTTTGCCTCTGGAGGTGTATCTTTACCATTCTTCGCGACAATGGTTGATTCTGGTGCCAACGGGGGTTTACTCTTGGGCTTCTTCTTCACTATGACCCCTTTGAGCGCTTTTTTAACTGACGCGTCCTTCTTGGAAGTGGGCACAGCTGCTTCGCCAGGTTTTGGCGGGGCGGATGGCTTTGAAGCTAAGGGGGGTTGGTTGTTGATAGCGTTCTCTCTTGCTGCAACAGCCCTGCGAGGAGCGTCAACGTGAAGACGTCGCGACGACATGGAACCTTTACTTTCTAAAGTCCGAGAGTTCTTCGCCATCTTGAAGTCTGCGCAGCCGTTCTTCCTCGGCCTGCTTCTCCCGTATTGAATCGAGGAACATGATCTCGTCCTCTTCTAGTGCCCGAAACTGGTTGGCTGGAATAACCATCAGAGGCGGTCGGACAAGACTAAAGCGCCGCGAACGAGATTACCTAGTTTTGTTTTTTCTTCCCATTCTTCTTGCTTGGCTGCCTACGAGGAAGTATGCGTGAGCCGCCATCGTATGCCGCCGGGTATCTTACCCTGTTCGCAGCCAGTTTCTACGGAGGAATCAGACAGTCTGTACGGCGGCGGGGAGGAACCCACCTCAGCTAAACTTCGACCATCAAAGGCATCTTCGGTAGGCTGGGGAGGGGGTTCTTGTCCCAATCTGAAAGAGGATGAGCGGACACGGCGCGGTGTGAGGTGGTAGGAGCAAACCTTGCGTAGGCGGCCTTCCACTGTTCTTCTCGTCGTGATCGTGCAGCCTCGACGTCGGTCTGAGACACGAATCGCGACGCGACGCCGGTGATGGCGACGGTTGGGACGCCTTCCTCCATGTCCGTGCGTTTGCTGAATGTCGGGGTCGGAAAACAAACAGACGACATCATGCCAGCCTCGTCGACCATCAGCCCGTCCTTGTCCTCCTCAAACATCGCTCACTCATACAGTGCCCGCACTCACGCCTTCATCGCTCCATCCAACACCAGAGCTGTCATCACAGCACCCCGTGCGTGCACGCATACCAGTACCCTACCGTCACTACAGTACTCATTCTCCCTTGCCGCAGCTTGGGCCCGGGACGAACCACCGTCCCCTACTGACCAGTCCGATGATGCCGATAGACTTGGTTACAGATGCATCCTCAGCACCCAGCCATTAGATCTGGCATCAAGTTCCAGGTCTTCCATCGATGGACATGCCGACAACCGTTCGCGATGGTGGACTTTTGTCCGTCCGCGTCAAGGGTCCGGAACACATGATTTGACAGATCGCAACCGGTATCTAGCAGATGATCGACAATCGCAATTCCTCGTCAGTTTGCGTGACGGGGAGTCCAACGAATCACCTGTACCCAGATCGACCGTCCCTTCCCCAGCTCCTTTCGGCCCCGCCAGAAGCAAAATTCCGGGATGGGATTCTCCTCGAAGGGGCAGAAGTAGATCGCGCGACGAGATCCGAAATAACTATGCTCGTACAGGTGAAAGGCAGGACGCCGAGTCTGGTGAAAAGTTGACACTCGGTCGATCGCGGAAGAATCGATTCAGAGCCTTTATCCTATCAAATATATACGTGCCCCTGGTGCGCTCTTGGCCTTGTCTTTTCAGCCAGAAATTTGGGATGATCTCTTCGCAGCTTTTCAGGTTCATAAACATCACGTTCACAACCTCTGCTTTGGCGGTGGCGATCCGTATCAGACTATGGGAAACGGACTATAATTTGATGGGAGCGGTTGGAAGCTCGCCGTAAGTGGTCGCCTGAAATCCCGTGCTTCGGCCGAGCCTCATTCGACTGTGTTGTAGAACACTTGTCATCATATTCGCCCCCTTGACGCTCGTCCACGTCATGGTCGCCATCTATGTGAGACAGATGAGTCCAGACACGCCTTCGATCTTCTTACTCCCTTCTAGGTGGAGTATTTCAGTCGACCGCTAGGACTATGGCCTACTTCCGGAAAGCTCGCCCACACCCTGCTGGAAATGTGTTTTATCTGCGCCTGGTCCGCAGCTTTATCGCTTTGCTTTGACAACTACTTCACCTCTTCGATACCCTGCGCCCCGGCTAGCAGCGTTGCTTGGTACAGTCAATTGGCCCGACCTCCATTGACTTTGCCAGGCGTGGGACAGATCGGTGACACTCTTTGCGACAGCCAGCTCGCGTTGATCTGTCTCGTCATGGTTGGTCTCGTCATGTACTGCACCAGTCTCGTTATCAGTCTCTTCAGAATATTCGAAAAGGTCAAGTATCATGCGGGTAACCGAAGGCATGCATGAGTATTATGCTCTCCTTTTCTTCCGTACACTATTCTGCTACGGACCGAGTTAGTACTAGCTCCGTTTTGCTTATCGTATTTACACTACAATGCAGACTGCAATTCGCACGCGCAGCGTAGCGCAGTTCGTTGACACTCAATGAGTACAGTACCCGAACACGATGAAGAGCGACGGTCGCGGCCACGACCTCCAAAGACGACAACCAGCGACTACGCAGTTGGCATATGTCTTCTCCTCATCGTCGTTCTTCTTTGGACCTCATCCAATTTCGTGACACAGGTGGACCCATCCAGCTAAGTAGCTAGGCACTACTAACAACCCTCCAGCATATGTTTACTGATGGCTATCAGAAGCCCTTCATGTGCGTTCCAGTTTTCCTTGATTACTCGCGGGCGTTGACGGACCCATTGTCAGGACAACTTATCTGAGCACTGCCTCCTTCACCTTTTATCTATTCCCCTCTTGTTTGCGCAAGTCGTTTGAGTCTCGCCAGAGGGATAACAAGTGAGCGCATGGGAGCGTCCGGTGTTTCATGAGCTCACCACGGGAAACTCTCAGCTATCAGCCTTTAACCCAAGAGTTTCCCAGAGAATCTGAGCCTCTGGTGTGTTCCGGCCCCATTGACTCGTGCTCTGCTCCTTCAAGTGTCTAACAGACCACACAGTCACGCGAGACTGAAGATCGCCTTACGCCAGAGGAGACCGCAAAGCTTGCCCTCTATTTCTGTTTCCTATGGTTCGCTGCTAACTGGACGTTGAATGCTGCACTAGCATATACAAGTGTCGCCAGTGCAACTGTTTTATCCAGCATGAGCGGTATGGGCATCTTCGCACCAGAAACCGGCATCTAACGGTCACGCAGGCGTATTCACCTTGGCAGTTGGCCGCATATTCCACGTAGAGACATTGACCCTGATGAAGATTGGCGCGGTTTTGACAAGGTATGCGACCGTGGTGTTCGATCACATTTCTCGAATTCACTCGAACAAGCTTCGGAGGTGTTGTCCTAGTATCGCTCTCCGACTCGTCGTCTCCCACTCCTACCGCCGATGCTCGGTCGCTCAATCTTGTCGCAATTCTGGGAGACATTCTCGCTTTGTTTTCAGCCGTGTTCTATGCTATGTATATGATATTCTTGAAGGTGCAGATTAAGGAGGAATCCCGGGTAGATATGCAACTTTTCTTTGGTTATGTGGGTCTCTTCAATATTTTATCATGCTGGCCAGTTGCACTTCTTTTGCACTGGCTTGGAGCAGAGTCTTTGGAGTTTCCTGGCACTCGCAGGGTTGTCTATGCCATTCTTGCCAATGTAAGTATTCTAATAATATGCCCCGTGCTGTAGTCACTGATCTTGGTCATGAATCCAACAACTCACCTGTTGACAGATGTTTATCACACTATCGAGTGACTACATATATGTCATTGCGATGCTCAAGACCACGCCGCTTGTTGCTACTATCGGTCTTAGCCTCACTATACCCTTGGCGGTAGTTGGCGATTATTTCCTTGGCAAGCCTGCCACTTTTCAAGTGTTAATCGGCGCCGTGCTTGTCGCAGGTGCATTCATCGTGGTTGGGATAGAGAACTCGAAGCCAAAGGAGGGTGGGAGTACGCTAGCACAGGATCTAGCAGTTGGGCAACAAGCCCAACTCTGCCTGGATCAGGCGGTTCCGCTAGAATGAGCATTTGACGCTTGGTTTTTCGCTTTTGCTGCTGTCCGGCATACAACCACAGTTCGCTCGATGGTACCACCCCCGTAAACGCTTCGTATCTTTAAATGCTGTTAATCATGTGGATTTGGTGTATACAACATAATTCTATGTAACGGCATCCTTGGTAAGAAACACTGTAAAGTCTGAGTCACGGTCTGATCCAACATGGTACATCATACCACCTCACAAACCCGTCAGCATACTCACTTTTTGTCCTAGCCTAGGGAATGCAGGGCTCGTATCGCAGCCCATCAGCCTTCTGCAAAACTTTCTAAACGTCAGTTTGCGGTCCAAAATGCAGTGGAGGCGGTAGAAGTTGGTGCTGCTGACAGCGTAGAGGTAGTATCGGTGAGGCAAAGCCCTCCGTGCCTAAGCGCTCACATTGTTGATACACGTCAGGGCCAAGACATTCTCGAGTCTTTGAATGCTGACTCGGCTATCGTGAGCAAGAAGGAGAAGCAGCAACTGAAGCACGAGGCCTTTATCGATCGTGCGTATGAAGCATGATAAAAACTTGGTTAATCGCTTTGAACGGCCCCTCAGGAATTAAACCATCCACTACCCCTTATTCCAAGGCGCAAAAGCGTCGTTTCAATGGGAAGCGGCGTGAGCAACTGGGCGGTGGCCTTGGCTCCATCGAAGCAGTCATATCTACGTTGGAAACGAAGGAGATAGCGCCATCAGAAGAGGCGCAGTCGAATGCTGCTACTTCACAACGACGACCGCAAGGAACAATGAACATTGGGCTTATGATAGGAGAGGGCAAAGGTGTCTCCCTCACCAAGGCTCAGAGGAAGCGTGCCTTGTGCGTACTCAACAACGATGTAATATCCTAACCCAAACGCAATCCTTTCAGAGAGATGGAGAGGTTCCGGCATCCACTTATCCTAACAAATCCTCAATATACTGCCAATCCCTTCCAGACCATCCGCACGCATGCACAAAACACATTGGAAAAACACATACCACCCCTTTAGACGTATCAATTGTATGCTGGGCTACGACTTGGAGGAAATAGACCCATCAATCGGAAACATATCGACAAGCTACTACATAAGATGTTACAACAGGCCGCATTGGTATCGTACGATCAAAATCCACATCCGCATGAGTATAAACCCCCGTTACCTCAAAAAGAATGACAGGGAGGCTGGTCATGGATCTGGATCGTCCCCAGCCCTACTCATCCCAGCGCTCCAAACGGTACTGCCACTTCCACCAGCGCTCCTCTTGCTCCTCTTGCTCTTCCATTCCTCACCCAGGGTTTTTCTGGAAGCGAGCTCCGTAAAACCACCTATCCCTCCTTTGGCGATTTCGTCACTAAGGCTCCGTTCATGGGCATCCAGGGCAGCGAGGGTATTTTCGGCTTCCGCTTGTTCCAATGCTTGCTGTGTCAGTTCTGCTACACCATCAGATATCCCAAGTCCATAACTGGTCTGGTTTTGTACGGAGTTTCCGGAGTTCATCGAGGAGGTCTCAGAGTGCCCCGTGGTCGAATGCGATCGGAAGATAGAGAAGCGACGACCTGGCACAGCAGTTACTGGCGGACTGGCAGGGGAAGAGTAACTCTTTTGTAGTGGCACGGCAGCAGGAGAGCCGATTGAGCTGGCGGGTGAATGTGCAGGCATGTCGATGCCCATCAATTTCATGGTCGCGTGGAGGCGCTCTCGTTCTCGTCTATCCTCTTCATCCTCGAACGTTTCTAATTTACGAGCGCCCGTCACGGGCGCGGCACCAGGCTTCAGTGTTAGCGGGCGCAGGTTATCCGTCTTTTTCTCACTTCCCCCAAATACATTGAAGCTTTTCCAGTCAAAAGACATCGAGCGACGTTGTGCTTTGGTACCGATTGAGGTGGAAGAATCCGGAGGTGGCGTTGCAACCGCGGGCGGTTCGGCAGATGGGGTGGTGGCTATAGGATTAGAAGGCACGCGTCCAAAGATGCTGGATTGGGGCCGCTGCTTTGTCGATGTGGCTGGCGCTCCAGGGTCTTGGGTCACAGGGGTTGCCTTCGGTTGCTTCTCGTAGTCCACAGCAAGGACGTGCTCGAAGCCTTCTTCTGCGATAATCCGGTCGATGATCTTGGAGGCATACAGAGACAATGCCCTGTTTGCATCCCTCAGAGATTTAACTTCTATGCGCAGCGCCTCTATATCGTTTGTGGACGAAAGCTGGTCATGCGATTCCGAGGTAGAAGCCTTCTTCGCGTCCGTGGAGCTTTTATTTCTTCGACCCCTGTCGTTGAGAGCGGAACGATCATCGACTGCCTCTCCCAAGAGGTTGTCTCTGTTTTCTGCGCGACCTAATTCTGCCGCAAGATCAAGACCAGGTCCAGTGATGGGAAGGTCTGCCAGTGATTCGCCTCTGGAGGGACGAGTAGGAGAATGGGTCGCAGATCCAGTTCGGCGAGCGTGGCGTCCGTAGGGGCGACGCGATGAATTGGAACGATGGCGATCGGGTGAGTGATTGAGTATATCCTCGCCCGTCTCTTCTTCCACTTTATTCAAGGTGCTTCTGGCATTGCTTCTTAGGGAACCCACGTCATTTTCGTCAGTCATGTCGTCCTCGTCGTCCTCCATGCCTGATGCAGAACTGGGAGCACCACCCACTTGCTTCATCAGGTCAAATTGTCCGCTCAACGTCTTTTCCCTCAGCAAAATCATGTAACTTTCGTTTTCCTCCTGCACTTGATTATTGACCCTCTTCAAGTCAACAAGCTGAGTCTGCAAAAGGATTAAGGTGCTTTGCAGGGACGAATACGAGGTTGAGAGTGTCGAGAGCTCGAGACGAAGGGCCGTCATCTCTGCTGGTTCATTGTCGGGGTCGTCGTAGAGAGCTTGCACGGGGGGTGGTGTTACTGCGGGCGGCTCCGTTGGGGAATGAGGTTGCTCCGGATCAATGTCGGGTTCGGTTTCGATACTACTAGTAATTTGTTCTACCTGCTTGCGGGCATGGGTGAGAGACTGAATACGGGACTTGAGATGCTGTTCATTGTCATAAAATGCTTGACGTTCGGCTTCGAAAGTTGATGTCTGAGGGCGTGATGACTGAGTGGGATATCCATCAAGGGAAGATGCGACGGGGTAGGTACCTGTTCATTGTAGCGTCTTTGGAGATCCCTCTTCTCCTTCTCTAGTTCGCGCACTTGGGTCCTCAATTTCTCGGCGACTTCGATGCGAGCAGCCATCTCTTCCTCCATGCGGGCCTGATCAGCGTAGAGGTCATTGAGTCTGGCTTCGGCTGTGGACAAGGAGGACACCAGGTTGTCATTTTCGTTGGTGAGGGTTGTGATGGTCTGGTCTTTATTCTGCAGTTGGACCCAGAGCTGAGAAAAAGTAAGAAGGGGGGGAAAGGATCGATCGACACGAGCACATGCCTGTTCTATCTGGTCGGTCTCATGCTTGAGCGCGGGAGACGGGACTTGGAGTGACTCGGGGGTTGGGCCCAGTGAGCTGGACGGAGGGCCCTTTATGGAGGTGCGACGAGAGGCGGCGGCGGCGGCGGCGGCG
>QFEQ01002558.1:194714-253026 GCA_003316335.1 Hemileccinum impolitum
GCGACGAGAGGCGGCGGCGGGGCGTGTAGCGCGGGCTGAGGGAGCGGTCCTCGTCGTGGTCGGGGGGGAGGTGAGGATGGAGGATCTGCGTGAGGACGGGGGAGTAGCGCGGGATGTCATGACGGAGAGGCGAGCAGCGGCGTGACTTCAGTCATGGACGTCCACTCCGAGTCCCTCCAAGAGGTACGTACTACGTCCTTTCTTTGCCTCCTCCTCCTCCTCCTCGTCGTCGCTCACCGTCGCGCCCAGCTCCTCGCATCACTCAGACAGTGCAGTGCGCGCGCTCGCGCTCACTGCCTTCCCACAGCGTCCCCGCCCGTCCTCCCCGCTCTCCATCGCGGCGATGTAATCGAGATCCAAGGCCCGGCCGCGTCAGGCAAGACCCATTTGCTCTACCATATCCTTCTCTCGTTTCTCGTCTCCCCCGACGCAGACGCAGAGGAACAGATCGCCGCCGTCGTTTACGACACGGACACCTCCTTTGACATTCAGCGGTTCCGCCATCTTCTCCTCTCACGTATATCCCGTTTGCCGTCCAGAACTCTCGACCCTCACGAAAGCGTCCGAAGGTCTCTCGCCCGCTTGCATGTATTTCGTCCGACGTCCCTCACTCAGCTCGCCGCCTCGATCGCGAATCTCCCGGCACATCACTCATCCCACATGCTAAACCAAGAAATAGCTGTCCTCGCTATAGACTCGATCAGCTCTTTTTACTGGCCTGACCGTTTTTCTGCCGAGCAGCTGCGCAATTTTGCACCGGAAAAAGCCAAGGCACCGCCGCTCCATCACGTATGCAGTGCCATCCAGAGCGTGCGGCGCTCGCACGCTCCTCTCGTTGTCCTCACAAATTGGGCGCTCCATTCTGCACCTTCTCACTCTAGATCGCTGTACACTCAACATCTCCATCCTTTTCCTGCCCTCGAAGATGCCATCGCCGGCCTTGGCGCCACGGTATTCTCATCTCCGTTCCGTCTTACCCACCATATCGCCTTGTCATCTCCGTCTTCGGACTCATCCTCTGCTGCGCTACTCGACGATGCATCATTCCACGGAACACGTCATAGGAAGGAAATCACTGATAACAGACAACCGTCCTGCTTGATAAAGTCGTCCGGAACCTTGGACACTGTTCGCTTCGCCCTTCAGATCACAGACGACGATATCCTTATCCAGTCTCACGAGCTGGTCTTGTGACACGACGTCCGTTTCAGTTTTATTCCCAGCGGCAGTGAATGGCTACAACACATTATTAGTTTTCGTGAGTAAGCGATCGCAAGATCTTGTATGTAGAGTAATTATCGATGGGTATGCTCAGATATTAAAGTAACCTGTATCAAATAACTAGATAAGTAATTTAGCTTCTCGTCTCAATCAATTGTCCATTGTTCATCGCAGAGATTGATAAATATTGTCCAAATGCACCTGGTAGGCATCTTCGACCGCGCGCCGCCTAATGTTCCCCTTTGTTACAGTCCTGGGAAGTGACTTGGACGGGACCATAATGATCAAATCGGGAGAGGTAATGCGCTCGTGAAGATAGCGTCTGCTATGGAATGGCTTGGTTTTGCGAATAATGTCTCTCTTAAGTTTGGCGTGATCTATCCCGGAGGCAGGTTCCACAAAGAGTGCCGGTGATGGCCTGCCTGTGCCGACAACGACGCAATCCTCAATGAGATCACCACAGGTCGCGCGGACGTTGTCTTCAATGGCTCTGGCAAAGTTCGTAAGTCAATAGCTTCAAACATTTGAAGAAACATGGAACATACTTGGTATCGCAACGCAAGCTGTTCTCGCTCTTTATCCAGTCGTCATTACGACCGCAAAAGGTATACGATCCTGGAGCCATTTCCTGGAACAAGTCACCAGTGTAAAAATGACCATCCACACCCCCCAGCGAGAGATCCGGACAATCGCCAGAGTCGGCCAGAATTACCAGTTCTAGTAACTGAGTAGATGACTGATGGCCGCAAGTGGCGTCGATGGGAATGAACACATATGATGTGTTCGGAAGAGAACGAAGTAGTGCAGCGTCTCGACCACTGCCACCTACAGAGAGAAGCATGGCGCCACATTCTGTGTTTCCGAACAGATTCTGTGGAGCGTTCAAAATGATGGCCTTGTATCCCAAAACTGTACGGCATACCTTGATCTTGAGTCCACTGCGGTAAGCAAATTCCTCGTCTTCACGATGGAGCGGCAAACCGCTGAAGATGATCTCGCTGAGACTCCGAAGTTGCCCCAAAAGCTTTGCCTGCAAGCGGGCGTTACGAAGGTGGGCGGAAAGGAAGGTGGAAAATTGGTTTAAATGGTTAAGCTGACACCTGTGAATCATGTCGACCAGCTCTTCGGAGGAGAAAGCGATCTTAGTCGGTTGAATGGTGCAGGTTCCATGTTGTAGTGCACCGATCAGCACTTGGAAGGGAATGTCAGGACCATCGGAGGAAAGGAGTGCGAGTGGTACTCACTGAAGGTTTGGGCAATGTGACACATGCTACCCCTGTGAATGGAGGATCAGTACCAGCGAGTATGGATGATCTGCAGGACTGACATCCAGGTAGTGACATCTCTGCGCTGCGGATCGCGAGGAGTACAGATAAACTTGGCCTTGGACGCAATTGAGTTTAACCATCGCAGACTACAAGGGACGAGTTTGGGACTGCCTGATGTAGACCCGCTTGTGTGGAATATGAAGACCGTTTGATCCCCATTCTTAGGGGAGAGTGGCGGCAATTCTTCCGAGCAAGGGTCCATTTTATCCTTTTCGAAAGCGAGGAAAGCCGATAAAGGAAAGTTGGATGTCGCGTGGGCGAACTCGGGGGCGTATATGAGAGCACGGGCATTCTGTTTACGGAGGAGTTCGAGGACAACGTCAGGATTCGGAAGGCGTATGCTGAATAATTGAGGGATATAGCCCGCTCTCGAGATGCCGTATATATGGAGGACGTCCTGGTAGGTCATTCCGCCAAGCCTAGAAAGAGGTGGGAAAGGGGAATGGGAAGGAAGATTAAGACTCACCAGAGACCGACAACAGAATTGTCTAGGATGCCGACGGAGCTGAGCAACCTACGGTAGTAGCGGGCGGTGTATTCGACGTCTTGCTTGAACTGGTGATATGATATGGAGAGCCAATCATGTACCTGACCGGTGGTGGGATCTGATCGAGGGATCCTGAAGGCCGGAGCGGACGGGTAGAGGGAGGAACTGTGTTCGAGGATCGTAAGATGGGATGGATACATTGAGAGGGGGGGGAACGGGATGAAGGGACAGGGGATGGGTGGTGGTGGTTTTATATGCATGCTGTACAGGGAGCCAGGGCCCGAGTCATAGCGCTCCGAAACGGAGTTAGTGACAAATGTGGGTTAAAGGAAGAGGTCGTCGAGGTCGAATAGCCACCGTCGCGGTGATGGGCCCAGGTTGAAACATGTCGCAGGCACTGCGGTGTTGCTGGAAAACTGGATCTGTGACGGCAAGGGAACTTGGCGCCGTAAAGGGCCAGACGGGGGCTGATTGGATCGGAAGAATCAAGATTAGCACTTTGTGAGAAACGAAAGGACCGGCGCGCGAGGACGGAAGTGACTCGACGACACCGCTCTGAGTGGGCAGTGGCTCGCCATTTTCCTGCAAAATGAATCAGAGTAAAACAGCGCCTTCCACAACCCGTTTATGGCGGAACTTTTTGACCGCCTGACTGACTCACAAGGCACCCGACCGGTGTGTATGCCACCATGGGTTGGAGGGACACCGCAAGACAAAACGTCCACGTTCCCGTTCTGTGCACCGCCGACCACAGCCCCGTCAATTCAGGACATTGGCGCTGGTTTGGCGTGATGAACGCCGGGACGTTCTCGCCGCCGTGGTACGCATCGTCGTCGATGCCCACTGCGTCTCGGACTCGCTTCAGATACTGTCGTGGGAATTTAATCGGCTGTATCCGTCGTACGCTCGGTTGGCAACAACAACCCCCCTGGCAAAGTTGGAAAGACACCACTCGACACCACCGCAGGTGCGTCCCTCTCCGCCCCCCTCGTCCCTCTCCCGCTCATCCCTCACAGCTTCTGCCCATGCTAAGGGCTGTTGGCCGTATACACAGCCAGCACCACGCCATCGTCCCTGCACTCCGTTCTTCATGCGCGCCAGCACGCCACATTCCCCTTCCGCGTTCAGAACCAGGCCCCGCGTCTCCGCGCGCCCCGTGTCGCGGTCAGTTCCCCTCCGGCATAATAGACACCATCGATGCCTTTTCTTCCGCGACGAAAGACGAAATCACCGCCATCGTGTCGGACATCAACGCTTCCTTCACCCTCCGCCGGTACATCCGCCAGAGAGAATCCGCCAGGCGTCTCGCTCAGTTTTTGGCATCCACCTCCCAGCCATCGCGAGCTCACGCCGTAATGACCCTTGCACACACCCTGGGCTGCCGTTTCAAACCAAATCATTTCGAATCCGTCGTCCACCACCTTTCCCTGAAGGAGCACTGGTCCCTCATCCCCCCTCTGGTATCTCTCGCAAGGAATCAATGTGGCAAGACCACCGCTCGTCTGCTCAATTGGAAGTTGAGAGCTTTCATGGCATGTCATCGTTTTCGTCGCTTGGATCACGTGCTCGAGGAATTCACCCGAGACAACGTTCATCCCACTCAAAGAACATTTCATCTCCTTGTATCCGGACACCTTCGCAACAGAGACCTGCCCTCTGCCAAGCGAAATTTACTGTTGATGGAGAAAGCTGGTTTTCCCGTCGATGCCTCCACTCGCGCCCTCATCGTGACTGCATATCGATCTCTAGGCTTGGACCATCAGGTCCACGCCCAGGCGCTCGAGGCCCTCCCTCATGTCGATGCTCGCACATCCACCCGAATTCTCAACAGCATCATCCAGCATTTTCTGGACGTTGGCGACGAATCCAGTGCCGTGGAACACATCAACCGAATGATCGTCCCTGTGACTTCCAGAAGAGAAACCGACCATCAGCCAAGAAGTACTACCACAGGAGCCGACGGCGCCGTGTCCTCGTTCATCGATGCTTCCCCCTCTCCATCCGGAAGGACATCCGTGATTCACCCGGATGCCGCTACATTCACAATCTTGATCAATTATTTGACCAACCAGCGACAATTTCATCGAGTCCACAAAGTATTAAATCGAATGGTCGAAATGGGTGTCAAACCCGACGTTGGCGTGGTAGCTGCTCTTATTCGCACATACTGTCTCAGTGGTCATGATGACATGGCTATGAGCTTGTTGGCTGCGATGCTCGAGTCAGACGTGGATGCCCGCAGCGTACTTGCTCTTCTCCGTGTGAAATGCGTACCCCAACTCCCTATCAACGTAAAGAGCATTGATTTGACCGTACATGTCTTCAATGCTGCCCTCCCCCGAGTCATGCAGATCCGCGGACTCAGCGGTGCAAGATCCATCGCTCGTATCATGCAGTCCAAGGGTATTCGATCAAATGCGGCCACTATCGAAGTGTTTCTCAACTACCTCGACCGCGTGGAACATATCAAAACATGCCAGCTGGCCCAGGCTCTGCGCAGCATGTCACGGAAAATTCATGGTCCAACCGTTCGACATCTCAACATCATCCTTCGCAACGCTTTACGCCGAGAGAAACACAAGGCTCATGGTTGTGGATGGGATAATACTGCCGCAAAGTTTTCAATGACAAGGCGACACACACCGACGTTCCCAGGGAATCGTAACATCCTCAATTCCGAAAATTTCGATCCCAGCGATCGCCAACCTCATTCTCACAAAAATTCTTGTATACGATCTACCATTCTTTCTCTCTCTCGCAAGGGAGTCAAGAATGATAGAGCTACCTTTGCAATGTGGCTTAAGCATGAAGGCATGGCCGACCCCACTCTTGGGACCGCAAAGTCTGTATTTCACCATATGGTCCACAAGGGCATGCATCCAAATCGCTATCATTTTACCTCTCTCATGGATGGTTTCATGCGGGCTGGAGACGTCCAGGCTGCTGAACAAGTGATGCGATCTGCCAAAGCAGCCGGCTTTGAGCCAGATGTGGTCATGTGGACGGTGCTCATCTCAGGCTATGGGTTCACAGGAGAACCTGGATTGGCGATGCGAACTTTCCGGACGATGGTCGCTGCTGGCATTTCACCCGATGTGCCAGCCATCGATGCTCTTGCCCACGCGTATTTTGCTGTTGGAGCATATTCGATAGCTAGAAGGATTTTACTTGAGCTGTGGCCTCAAGTAAAGCCGTTTCCGAGCGAACTCAAGAATGCACCTCTCAAGCGGCTAGCACACATATTTCGTCAATCAGAGGACCCAGCCATGGCCCGGAAGGAGCCTCTGACCCCACAAGCACAACGCTCCTTCGATCGGAAGCTACGTCAAGTTTTGCGGGAGTGGAAGTAGGTTTGATACCACCATCTGCTGGCGATATCCCTGTTGGTAGGCTTTGGCCAAACTTACAATACATTGATGGTTCCATGACAAAAGGCATTTGTGCAAACCAAGTTAGCTAATTTGAACGCAAAACAATGTCCTATCGCGTATGTGCAAACTTCTGATCCAACAGCCGTAAGGCTTCCCTAACGCCGTCGGCATTCACCTCTCTCGTTCTCCGTCGCCCACATTCAATAAGCACGTGTTGTGGAACCAGCTGTGGCGGCGATTCTCGCTGCTTCTGCTTTTGACGGAAATGTTCGTGAGGGTCCATGAGTAATACGGACTGGTCTTCTCTCACAGGAGTTGACTCGTGATGGGAAAGTAGTTTATCGTTACTGAGATCCGGTGTGGCAGACCCCAGTGCGGGCGATATGACGACACGAGATCCAGTGCACTTTGATCTACGCGCAACTACTTCTGCTAGTAACGTCAGGTCTGCGAAGGCAACATTAGGATGTGACTTGAGCTGGCGCCATGCGTCGTCCGTTGGTATAGTTCCGCGCCCGCGTGAGAGAGCTGTAGAGGAAATGATGGGTGCGATGCCACACGAACCGCATTTACTGATATCACCACAGCAACCACCGACCAAGATTTCATCCGTTTGGTTGGTTGTCTTCGGACAATCAACGCAAGGCAAGGTTGAGTTTAGCGTATGACCGATGGCCTGGCAGAATGCTTTGCCAAAATTGTCGTCGGCGCAAGCTACACAATTATCGGGGTCACCAGAACACTTGGAAGCCGAAGAGTTTGTGGCTAAGGGCGCGACGGGGAATAGGTTTACTCTGGAAGTACCTGTCCGGCGACGGATAGGAACAGATGGCTGGAAGGCTGGCAGATTGTCCAGTATACTAACACTGGCAATCGGAGGAGTGCTGATGTGCACGGAGTGGTCCAATGATGTAATTGGCTGCTGGTTGAGATCTTCGCTCTGAAGAGGAAGTTGATGGAGCGGGCTGGTTGTTGCCTGGACAGTCACTTCTCTGCATACACAAGGTGCATCTGGGCTGCACAAGATGCAGTTAAAGGGCTCGATGAGATCTTGGCTATCCGAAGTATTTGTTGCCTCATTTATTGTCGAGAATGAGAAGAGATTGCTGATTGGCGGGGGTGTGGGAAAATTGGAGTGTCGAGAGTCATGTCCTCCAGGGGAAAACCTGGCAGCCAGGGCGTTGTCATCAGGTGAAGACACCAGAGAAGATGACGACGACTGAAAATGCGGGGGAAGGGAAGGAGGAAGAGCTATTTGCTTGGCTTCATCGACCCTGGCCCGCTTTATTGTGGAGTTGTCAGCCAGGGGGAAACTGGGGGAACATGTGGACGTGTCGTCATAAGCTCGCTTCTTGTCCTTGTCTAGGAACTCGTCGCGTTCTTGTTCTAATCGTGCAATTTTCTCTTTGAGTACCTGATTCTCTTTGCGCAGTTCATCGTTCTCCTCCTTCATCTTCTTGGCGATATTCTGCAGGGCAACATTGCGCTCAATTTCTCCCAGTTCGTACGAATGCAGACGGGCCTGAAGCTCGGCTAGTTGTGTTTGCTTGCGTTCACGAAAAGCACGCTGGGCGGCCCTGTATCACTCAAGTTAGCTCCGGTCAGCAATATGACATATTGGCTGGGACTTGCCTATTCTGCATACGTCTACCGCCAGACGAGTCCTCGTCCTATGGCGAGAAATTAGTTTACAAAGGAGGATCAGACACGGGAGGACGGACGAGATCGTCTTTGGGGAAGGATGCGGCAGTGTTGGACTCCTTTGGCTTTCGGCCGGGCTTGGGTTTAGCGGGAATGACCCATTCCTTTGAAGCTGTTGTAGAATGAGTTGTATGACCATTGTAAGCGCATAAGATGTGCGTACGTTGTGCCCAAAGGGTGGACGAGGTGGAGGCTGTCTGTGAAGCAGGAGAAAGCTCAACTGGAGACATGGCGGTGATTAGATCAAGTACCAACAACACACTCCAAACATGTGTTGCCAAGGACATGTAATAACACAGCCACTCTCATCCTTTACTCGACAACCTCCTCTGTCTGTTCGATCACTTCGTCGATCCATTCTTCAATCTCCTCCTTTGCCTCCTCCCCTCCCTCGTGCTCCAGCTTCTTCCCTCTCCCCCGCTTCTCGTCTGCAATATCACGCTTGCAACGTGCGCGCCATGCATTCCATTCATCAACCAACCGCTTGCGATGCGCAATCAGCTCAGCGCTGACGTTGCTTTCCTCTGTCGCATCCTCTTCGTCAAACGTGCGACTATACTCCTTCAGGTTTCGACGTATCTGTCGTTGCTGCTCCTTCGTCAGCAACGTGCGTGAGCGAGGTCGCCATATGAATTGTTTGAACCGATCCAAGATGTGCTTCTCGAGCTCTTGCCCGCGAAAGTCCCAGACTGCATACCCGTTTTCAAGCTAATTGCCGGTCAGCAATCATCAATACTCATTCACCATGGGTCTTACCGTGTGCCTCCATGCACTCGCGCTTGTCGCCAGGTACCTTCCACTCGGATCCCACTCTACATCTGTGACTCCGTAGTGATCCGCCGAGCCAAGTTGCTGAATACCGGCACCCCACTCTGCCGTCTGACCTTCTCTGCGTTCTTCGCTGTTAAAATCGAGGTCCCAGAATTCAAGTTCAGACTTGGTAGATGAACCTACAGTGGCGAGGACTACATGTCGTCCTCGCGGTGACCATCGGATGGTGTTGCTCGTACGGGATGCGAGCGTACCTAGCACAGTGCATTAGCAACGTTCAGGACTGAACATCATAAAGCGTACGTAGAAGCCTGAAATCATTTTTAGTTCGATCGAGTTGGTAGAAACTAATATCAGTCTTAATTGTGACACCGGGACCCGGGTTACCAAGATTCGGGTCGCTACTGGAAACAATGGCAAATCGCTCCCCTTTGGGTTCCCATGAAAAGTCCGTTACAGTATCTACTTCCTCAAGTCAGCGTACGTGGGCATCCAGGGAAAACTAGTCAACCTTTGAGCTCCACTACTTCCACCGGGAAATCTTTTTCACGGACTCGGAAGATTTCAAGGTTACAAAAGATCGATTTCTTCGTTTTTGTGTGACGATCGACTTTGACGCACAGGAAGTCGCCATGATTTTGCCAGTACAGCTTACACTGACAAAAATGCATCAATATCAATCTGCCAACGAGTCAATACACCAACCTCTGTGACATTAAATAGATTCTTTTGACGCAGAATCCGTCTGCTTGGAAACTCCAGAAGGGTAACCCTCGCAGGTTGATTAGCCACTTCAGGTGTCCAATATGCAAGCATATTCTCTCGAGCTTTCTTCGGTGGTTTGTCCGCTCTTGTTGCCTTTTCACCATCATCCCTATCCTTGTCACCGTGGGGACACCATTCAAAGTCAACAACGCCCTCGATCTTCAGGCTTTTCTTATCGTGGAGACCCATGCTAGGGAGCTCATACACGCTGATCTGTTGACCGGGTGTTGCCCGTGCGACATATTTATCGTCGGCGCTCCATTTGAGCGCGGGCCACTGCATCTGCTTTTTCATCGAAGGGACTTCGCTTTCAAAAAGAGATGTAGGGAAAGTGCGAAGTAGGTGGCCCGATTTGACGTCCCACACAGCAATGTTGTTACCCTCATCTTCCGGCGAAAAGTATTCAGGACCTTGAGGAAGAGTTGGTGACACAGTAATGGGATCATGCGACCACGTAACGAGATAGTTTTCGCACGGCGAGAAATCGATCAACTTGACAAACGGGTGGGCGAAACGTTGCTGTGGCTCCCAAGAAAGACCGCCCCATAGGCGGACACCTTGGCGGAAGAGAGTTGCAAAATATGTGCCGAGAGGAGACCATGAGGCATAGAGTTCGGTCCAATTCTGGAGAAGCGTGTCAACGTCGTCGAGTTTTGCAAATTCAAGGCAGACCTTTTTTGAATATGCGACTTCGCACTGAGATGGTTTCCCATGCCAATGTATCTCTACATCATCACCACGGTAGGTGACATACTGATCACGCCCTTGTGAATCGGCAAGCCAAGCCCGAAGGTGCTCCTACGCGAGAAATTAATACCAAAGCAGTGACGACTTTCATCCTCGAACCTTTGGGTGAAATTCTTCTGTCTTGGGCTCAACATACGTTTCGTCCATGTTCGCATATTGTTCGATATCAGCAAATCGATTGACAAGGAATGTGTGTTTTGAATCGAAAGGATGACCATGCATGGCGCTGATCGCAAATGTTGCAGCGTCTGCACTCCCTACATCGACGAAGATGTAACTGGAAAGTTGCCAGTTAGCAACGGTGCTGATCGTAGGAATGGCATTGATGTACCCTTTGCTTTTCCCTGAAACATTGTCCCAGAGAACGGTGATCTTTTCAGGCTTCAGAGGAGCACCCTTCTTGGTGAATTCTTTAGAAATCTTCGAGAGAAGTTTGTCGAGCTTTGATTTATCGATCACGGGTACACCGTCTACGACGATGACGTTGTCCAAACCATCATCGAGGGCGACGTGATATCTGGAGGTGGTCACAAACGTTGCAGTGTACGCGTGAAAAAGGCCGCCTACTTTGCCTCGATGTCCGTGAAATCGAGCTCGTCGTCGAGATTGAGATGCGGGGTGCCATTTGGGATGGCCATCTTGCACAAGAACAAAGTTTGACTTGCCGCGTCGTGGCTTTACTGCGCTGTCGGGGGTTAGGGTTTAATTCGGTTGCACATGGTACGCACGACGAACGTGCTAAGGGGGGAACTTTAAAAGGTGATCTCGGGTCTCGTGCTGATCATCATGATGCGACGAATCACGGATCCCGCCATCTCTGTGGAACACCACACCTCTCAGCTTTGGGTAACTCTGCACTGAAGCTGCTCTCGCAGGTCCCTGGCTCAGCGGCAGAGAAACGTGTCCCAACACTCCAAGGTATGTGCCTTAATAACAGCGCCATGCTACCATGCTATCTTCTCATCATCCTTGATACGACACGTGTGTTCCTTGTATAAAACTATACAGCAACATACCCTCTGCGCCTCCAGTTCGGTCTTCTGCACTATACCCCATGTCAGTTGAGGACGCCAGTTCCCGGAAGGGGGATCATACCACCACCCCTCGTGATATCACCGTCAACACTTATGAAACGAATCTCAAAGAGACCGCCCATAAACTCGACGAAAAGGAGTCGCTCAGCGCTTGGCTCACCATCCTTGCATCTGGTTTTGGTTTGATCAGTGACGGCTGTAATTTCATATGCCATGCTCGCCTAGAACCTAGCTGAACACTCGTCTTCCAGATCAAAACAACTTGATGACTATGGCAAACGTAGGCCATCTTTCATCCACTCGCTGCGAGTTCTGGATCATCCTCTCTAGGTCGTCTTCAAGGCACTTTATCCCACCGAATATACATCCTCCATTTCCACCAGAGTGTCAAACGCTCTTCTTGTCGGTCAGTACATTGTGAACGGGCCACCAGCATACCGATTTGACTTGGTTCTGTACCAGGCGCCATTATTGGTCAAATCATTGTCGGCCTTGTTTGTGATAGAATGGGCCGCAAGGTTGCCCTTGTGGGCACTACCTTGCTCATCGTTCTTGGTGCCACTCTCGCAACTGCCGCTCATGGTGCTCACGGGAGTGCACTTGGTCTCTTTTGGTTCCTGACGCTTGCGCGAGGTATCACTGGCGTTGTAAGCTACTCATACTTGGATACTTGTCTCGTTGTTAACTATTGCAGGGTGTCGGTGGAGAATACCCTGCCTCGTCCACCAGCGCGAGCGAAGCAGCGAATGAGAAGTCCATCCAGGATCGTGGGCCAGGTATCTCTCGTATACTTCCCATCTCCTGTTTTTGACTCTTTTTTCAGTTTTTATCATGGTCACTAACTTTGTTCTTTCGGTAACTGCACACATATCCTTCATCGAGTCTTTCGCCAATCAATAACACCTCTTTGAATCAGTTCGGTGGCCCATTGGCCGTTTCCGTGTTCCTGATAATGCTCTCCGCAGCCGGGGAGCAACATCTCCAGACCGTCTGGCGCGTTTGCTTTGGATTTGGTATCCTCCTACCTTTAACCGTGCTCGTCTTTCGTTTGCGGATGTTGAGCTCCAAACTTTATCGGAAGGGTGCCATCAAGCGTAATGGATATTCTGGGGTTGATTGATGACACCGCTGAACATTTATCCAGGTCGTGTTCCCTATTGGCTAGTAATGAAACGTTATTGGCGTGCCCTCATTGGCACCTGCGGAGCATGGTGCGAACTCAAAATACCATGACTGAGCAACATCTAACCTTTTCCGCAGGTTCCTTTATGACTTCGTATGCATCGTCCTTTCGGCTTCTTTAGACTTTTAACAGTGTGGATTATTAGGTTACGTTCCCGAATGGTGTATTCTCTGGAACGATTATTTCCAGTGTAATACACAACAGTGATATCAAAAAGACTGCCGAGTGGCAGCTTTTGCTTGGAGCCATAGCCCTGCCTGGCGTCTTCGTTGGTGCCTGGCTCTGCAACCGGATAGGGAGAAGGAACACTGTAGGTATTGGAGCCCAAACCTTACGCAGTGACTTACCATTTTTCTAGATGATCTTGGGATTTTCCGGCTATCTAGTGTTTGTAAGTTTCCAGTTCTCCCAGCTTGCTACATGTTACCAACTAGTTGTCTCTGAGGGCCTCATCATTGGCCTTGCGTACGATAAAATCACCACCATCATACCTCTTTTTGTGGTGTTGTGAGTTGCAGAGTCAACTTAGGGGAGATTAGTTAAGCAGGGCCATTTTCAGCTATGGCTTGATGCAATCGTTCGGGAACATGGTACGTGTTATTCAGATAGTTTTTTTTTGCTCATGCAGGTGCAGGGACCAGGAGATATGTTGGGTTTGACGAGCTCCGAGTGAGTGCGCTCTTTCACTTTGTCTCAAGCTTAAGACTTTGCGTAGGTCGTATGCGACTCCCGTGCGGTATGTCATTACATACATGTTCGGTGGCTGAGATCTTACGCCAGTGGTCAGTGGAACATGCTATGGTCTTTCTGCAGCCATTGGGAAGACTGGCGCTGCAGTTGGTACCCAAGCGTTCACGCCTATCCAGAACAACCTTGGAAAACGGTATGATCAGTAGTTATTTTACGTGCACAGAGCATAACTGATGCCAGTGAAGCTGGACCTTTATTATCGCTGCTATCTGCGGTGTCACTGGAGTGCTAGTCACATATTTCTTCGTGCCTGATATGACGGGCGTCGACCTCGCGGACGAGGATGCTAAATTCCTGAAATACCTCACAGAGAATGGTTGGGAAGGTGAGATTGGAGAGGATAACGATAAGAACCTGATCGTTGCGTCGTATACGGGTGAGGAGGAAAAGAGATAAACTTTTGGTCACGTGCAAGTAGCCTAGTACGAATTTCAGTTTTCGCGTTTGGACTCTGCATGTCATGTCTGCGCCAGTCTTTCGGTGTAGTGCAGCTCGCCATTCACTGTGTAGCTCGCAGTGTCTGTTGTCTCGTCGCACCAGAGCTTACTACTCGCAGTCAGCACTTTCCGCCATTACTGGTCGTATCCAAGGTCCCGAAGCTTCCGCTCCTGCCCCCCCTGGTGAGAGGACACGAACAGCAACGTGGAGCGATACTTACCATGCAGTTACGGGTGCCAAAAATCCACTAAACCCGACCCGGCTTGATCGCTATCTTACATCAATTAGGACAGCTGATTTGGAACCCACTTTGGACGACGTCGAACAATGTAAACCGGAGAGATTCTCGCGACCAGATTCGTCACGCTATGCCGGAGAATATACCAATTTGCTGGAAACGCTTTGTCGGTCTTTTAGCAAAGATCAACTCCGCCGTTTTACGGAGCTCTACAAGCTCGATCCAATATGGACTCGTTCGTCACGTCGGAAGACTGAATATGCAGAGTCTATAATAGAGAAGGCATGGGGTTGGCCATCGCTGAAAGAAATAGAGAGAAAGCGGCGGGATACGACCGAAGTGCTTGTAAAGTGTCAGTCTTTTCCTTACATTTGGTCTCCACTTAAATAAACCATGTTGCAGCGTTCACTGTCACACCTAGCCAGCTGTTTTTATTAATGGGCAAAGGTACGAGAAATGAGTTTTCGCTACCCTATATTCACCTTCTCGTAAAGATGGGGCCGATCTACTGCAATTGTCGATGCAGTATAACGTACATATATCCTTGACATCCAGCCCACTCGCTTTACGTGTTGAAGGCTTGAGAGGCTCTCTGAAGGGATTGACAGAGTATATTAGCTCCCTGAAGAAGGTACGATCACTACTCTTACATACATGCGTGTCCCCTCCTAATCCCTCACTTTCTAGGGTATAATTGATGAGATATTTGAACTTCCATCCGGCCGTCCTGTCCGGCCAGATCTATTGCAACGAATATCTCGGTTATCTGGCGCGTATGTTGAAAATCATGGTAACAGAGGCAAGGTACATTCAGAACCTAAACTTCATGAGACCCTGCTCATCCTCGCACAGGTCCGCATATGTGCCAAGGAACTGGGGGACATCACTGTCGCCGAAAGGTTAGCACTTCGCGCTTCATTGGAGGTCTGTTTTCTACCCGTCGACATGGATTTGGGACTTATTGGGCTTTAGGTTGGGACCCGAGACCGCACTGTTTGCTATGATCCACCCAGAAAGACAAGGGACTCCCCCATCGAAGTCTCAGAACCGCAGAGATATGCTATATATCCTTTTATCACTCCCCGCTCGCTTCCGTGGACGATGCATTCCGGTGGTGCATTCCGGTTGCGCCGAGTGGCAGATTGGTTGGGTGTCGACTCTTACGAAGATATAACATCCACCGGTGGCTTGACTGATAATCCACACCGACTACTAGATCTTAACAAGTGGGTTCGTTGTTAAGCGGTTAATAGCACAGCTAATTGTTATAGGAGTGGAGTAGAGCTCAGTCAACTCATCCGCTCAATCACGTCTGAAAATGCCTCGTATCGTCGGAGAACCATTACGGCTTTGTATGCACCTCGTTTTGTTCCAAAATAGGCACTAAATGATGTTCAGGTTAGGCCATATCTTATTATCATCAGATGAAATTTCACAACGAGACACAATATTCCCTCCTTTAAGAGGTACCTTGGCTCTTTCGGACATCCTTGAATGGGTCGAAACCTCGAGAATACCGTTGACTTTTGTTCCAAGGTTCGTGTACCTGGGTCCTGGGTTCTAACCTGAGATACTAATGTTTTTCGTGTATCCAGTATTTTGTCTGCTATGGTGACAGCCACTGTTAATGAACAAAGAAATATACATCGGGTAATTTACAGGACATTGCCGCAGACAACTGGTCAGGTCTCAAAACCATCCCAACATGTTTTGAAGTTCGAAATGGAGCTTTCTTGCCCTCCGTCTACCAGCGTCGAAGTACCACGATATCTTGAAAACACGCCGAAGGTTAAGGTTATGCTATCGTCCGACGATCCGAATTCAAGTACGGAACCCCACTTATCTCAAGGAAACACTTCCCAACCCGATAGCATATCTGAGGCGTCAGATGACTGGTGGGACCCGAGTTGTCAAGTGGGTAGGGAAGTACACGTCAACTTCATGTTGCCAGACCGGTCAGTACGTCCATCCATGGATAGTTGGCTTCCTGATGTCTTGCTGTTCAGCCCGATGGACATCCAGCTCTGTATTTTTGACTGGGATGATGTTACTTTGATGCAACAGCCACAGGCCCTCCGGGAATACTTCGCCAAGCTTCGTGCTTAGTTCGTTGGCTCCCCGTCACTGGGGTTGCAAAACTGATCATCCCCACAGCTTGACCGATAAGCCCCAACAATCACAACCTAATCCACCGTTGACATTCAGATACGAAGGAAGGGAATTTTACCTCCACGACAACTTGAACTTGAGACAAAGCAGACACCCGAACCTATTATCGGCTGTCTCAGGCGATTGCCATGTGGATGACCCGGTGGAAGTCTCAAGTGAGAGCACAGTAGATCTTCAAAGCAACCAGAAGATGGAACACTTCCAGGTCAGTTTTCCGTTCACCCACAGCTGGTAGACCTGACCGTCTTTAGGTGGTATTTGGTGGTACTACTGGAGGACCAGGTTGGAAGCGTTTCCTTGCAACTTGTGATCACCTTGGCATGTTGTCCTTGAAGACGCGAAGCAAGGATAAGCTGCAAACTGTTTACCTAGAGAAATGATATTTCACTGTTTGTAGCTCACATATAAGTCATGCCGTGTGATGCATAAGTTCGCGAGTCTCGGTGAAAAAAAAGGGAGGGAATTCTAGCTATCGACGTCCACCACTTTTCCTTTTAACCTTTTCGCTGCGCTTTCTAGCTCGGACCTATGAAGGAAAGTAAGATTCGACTAATTCTAGAATTTGCTGTGGCTGGTGCGCACCTCTTTTTTCATTCTAGCATCCACCATAGTGTAACGTCCTTTAACACCTTTCGGCCGTCCTTTGATGCCTTTGTGAGCACCCTTTGCGACTATCACCCTAACTTCTTTCTTCTTGCCCTCTGCAAGACCTTTCCGCATGAGCTTCTCAATCTGGTGCGCTTTTTCTCGTTCAGACATGTCTGCTGTCGCGTTCACACCTTCAGCTTTCTTCATGGCCTTTTCAAGGCGCTGCGCGGCTCGCAACTTCTTCCGACCCTTGGCCTCTGCGATCTTCTTGATCGGTCGTGAATCAAGTGCACGCTGACGCGCCCTCAAAGCAGCAATAGCCTCCTTTGTGACAGGGATATTGGGCTTGTAATGCTTCGCCTCGTCGTCAAGGAACCAGGAAGGGAGGCCATCCTTGGCGTTAAGCGAATAGCGATTGAATCCGTCATTCAAGAGCTTTGTGTTCGTTGTTCCACGGTTGATCAACTGCTGTGCGAGAGTGACTGCTTCAGCTGTCGTTAGGCCATACTCTACAGAAGGTATCAGCCTTGGTCCAATCTGAAAGTCTGAATCCGCACTCTGAATATAGGCCTGCTTTTCTTGATCCACATCTTGGTCCTCAATGTTCCACATGTCAGCTTCATCCCGAGATTCAGCGGGAACGATTTCGAAATCACTCGCTTCGGACTTGTTGTCATCGTCAGAAGTGAAATGGGACAAAAGATGACGATATACCTTTCCCCGGTCATCCTGTTGGCCTTCACTCGAGTTCAAAGTCATCTCTATGTCCTTCTCGTCATCCTCGTTTGATTCTGCCACTTCTTTGAATATGTCTTGGCTAAACCAAAGTTGCGCAGCACGAGAAGGTGGTTGGATGTCAGCGTGTTTCCGGAGTGCTGGGCCAGGTCGTTTTCGCTTCCGGCCAGGAGTGGACTCATCATAATCGCTCTCATCCGAAGAAGGGTCGTCAATTTCCTTGGCTGCCGCCATCCCCTCCCAGCCACCATCTTCGCTACTGTCGTTATCCCTCTCGACGTCGCCTTGCAAGCCACTCCATTCATCCAGTTGACCTTTCTTCTTTCTCGCTTCAATCACCCGATACTTCACGTCCCTTTGCTTCATCTTCTCTCGGTAAGCATCGTACATGCTATCGAGGTCAGCTTCGAGCGCCGATGCTCTTCTGTCCCTTTCTTCTTCGGGATCAACAATTTCTTCGTCGCTTTCTTCCACTTCTTCGATATCCCCGTCGGATGGCATCTCATCATCTGAGACAAGCCTGCTGATGTCACCCTTTTTCCGAAGGTCCCTCTGTGCATCAACGAGGTCGAACACGTCATCTTGGCCGATACACAGTGACCCATCATTCTGTTCAAGACCGATATCCAAAGGGGCTGTCATCTGCAGCTGCAGTCGTTGGACGGTTTTCGCTTTGATTTCATTTGCCCTTCTCCGAGCGCGTTTTGCTTTCGCCGCTGCCTCTGCATTTTGTCTCTCGAGCTGAACTGGATGGTCAATCAGAAAACCGGTGGATGCAACGAAAGTCTAACCTCTTCTCGGAGCTGCTGTTCCATATCAATCACCTCAGGGATTTCTACGGTCTCTGTAAGTTCAGCAGCGGGTTTGGTCTTCACCTCCAAGCCAAGCTCCAGGAAGACTGATGAGTATATAGAGTTCGATAGTCAAAAGACGCCCACCTCCTCTCGTACAGCCATCCGCCATTTCAACAGGGCCTTGAAATCGCCTTTGCCCAACACCCTGAGATCCTCAAAATTGGCTTCGAGGTCCGGAGTAGTAATACCAAGTTCCAGCCATCTGCACAAAGGTCGAGTGAATCATTTTGGAATGAGAAAGATTGCTTTCATACTGTTTCTCCTCCTCTGTTTCGAACGTAATTTTATTTGCGAGACCGAGCACCTTGACGGGCTCAGAACTGCGCACGAAATCTCCCGCAGGAGTTTTAGTGAAAAGTGTATAGTCGCCATCATCGTATCCGTCTCGCCTTCTGCGCTTTTTCTCTGGCTGAAAAACATTGGCCATCACGTTGTTGGCTGATGAGCCTTTGTCGGGACCGGAGAACGCGGAGCCCAGATCTTTGAACACATATTTAGGGTCCAGAAATTTTGGATCAATGTGTTTGGGAGCAAGGAACTCGTGGCACACAACAAAGATCTCGGCAGAGACATTCCTATAAATGTCTCAAAGTGACTAGCTTGACGGTAATATGATAGCTGACCTCGAGGAAGGCGGCTTTGTCGCCTCTACTTTTGCAAATAATTGGCTGAACACCCAGATGAGATTATTGTAGTCGACACTTCGGAAGACTTTGGTGACAAATGTTCCTCCTTTGACGAGGAATTCAACTGCCAATTTCAGACTCATGAGGACGAGCTCAGATTGACTGTAGGCATCCTGAATCCACGCAGTACCGACATTGGGTGCACCATCATGAAGCACGACATCTGCCTTCCAGTCTTTGAGTTCACTTCGGAGGAGATTGCGACAGTGGGCGGTAGTGATATCTGCAGCAAAGGTCACGACTCTTGGCATTGGTTTTATTGGTACCAAATCGACGCCTGGATAATGAACAGTTGATCGAGAAGGGATGAATATGAAGGGATGTCGTACCAACGATCACGCTGTTGGCTGGCATGTACTTGGCTGCAACTTGAAGCCAGCCCCCGGGTGCCGCGCAGAGATCGATACAGCAGCGGGCAGACTCGAGAAAAGCATATTTCTTGTTGAGCTGGATGAGCTTGAAGGCAGAGCGGGCGCGGTAGCCCTGCTCTCTTTGAAATATCGGACACGGAGGTAGCGATAGGGTTGGGACACGCACTTTGCAAGTTTATAGTACTTGTCAAGACGACCTTTGCCGGTTTTCTTTTGGGCCTTGGGCATGGTTGTTGTTGGTTCACAACGTGATTATGTAATCTGGTCTTGCAGATCGATTGGCCTACGACTTGGCCAACATTATAGCGTTTTTTTTTGTGCCCATGGACTTGAGCGTCGGACGGGGATCACTCATGCATCATCTCTGTATCAGTTCGCTGCTGACCGCGGCAAGTGTTGTGGTGCGCGCGATTGGATCCTTTGGTCTCATTGTGATGGTAGCTCAAATATAATGCACGTGACTGACGCGTTTTGCGATGGGCGTGTCAACTCCGCTTGAAATTGGGTGAAATAAGCGCACCATGGCCGTTCTCAAGCCTTTCTCTCGTCCCGAGCGACGCCCATGTCAGACAGCCGACCGGCCGCCCCCCGCCCTCCCAAGCGCCCTCTTTCCCCCCCCTCAGATCTTGCTTTCTTCACACCTGCCGCCGACTCTTTCAATCCAAAGCCCTATGCACCCAATACCACCTCCGCACCAAATACCTCAAATCACTCCAAGCCACCTCCAGCTCGAAGTCATGCATCCCTCGCCCAACACATTCCTCTCATGGACCCGTCTCCTTCAGATATCAATGTCGTCTTCATCCACCCCCCCTTTATCGCATTTCCTGACGCCCACCTCTATCCCGAAGGCCTCTCCTATTCCCTCATGGCCGCCAACCCCGAGTGGTTCTTGGATTCGAACGATTTCATGTCATCCGTCTCGACAAACCCCGACGCCATTCCTTACCCTCCCCAACTTGAGCCTCCTAGAGGCTGGTGCCCCGCCAAGAAAAAGGATCTGAAAGCACTTGGTCCAGACGGCTGGCCAGAAGGCACGGAGCCACGACTGCGTTGCACTTTCTGTAGAAGAACTTATGCAGGCGTAAATGCAAAGAGTATGTGGCGACGTCACGTGTATGAAAAACATAAAATTGCAATGTCAAACCGTCGTGATGGCAATGATCGTATTCGAAATGGACGAGGTTCAAACAGTAGGTTGCCCGTGCGATCCATTTTAGCTCGCCTTTGACGCTTAACAGGGGATCAGCACTGCAACACCGTTTCTGACAAGGAGAATTTATCCTCAGATCTACGCAGAGTTAACAGGACATCCACAAATCAACTCAATAATAATAAGTCCAAACCAAGATCTTTTCTTGTTCCATCCGACAGCGCCGCCCGCAACAGAGATCAAGATGACTTGGAGGAGAGCGTTGTTACACCATCTGCACCATTGTTTCAGCAGCAAGACTCTTCTCAGCTGGTTCCTCCCCCGAGTAATAATTCATCGACTGACGCTGCATTGGAAACAAGTGCTCCTGAAACAATCCCCCCTGGTAATCCTATGTTGGACCGAATGATTTCATCCCCGCCAACTGCGTCCATCGCGCTTCCTATGTCCCCGTACGATCCAACACTAACACCCTCATTTCGTCATTCTCCACCCCGTCTTCCCTCTGATCAGCCATGGCGATTTCCAAGCCCAAGTCATCCGCTACACTCGAGGGCGCGGGAATTGTGTCTTGGAATGCTAGTCCGGGGCGGTATTAGCCCGGTTATTAAACCTGCGACAACTGATTCCAGCTCTCCGAGCCTGGGAACCCCAAGCGTCATCCATACTCCGTCCAGTGCTGTTGGACGTAGTAAAACCTTCAATGATGCATTTGGTAGCTCCCCTGTTATATTCCGGGCCTCTCCACGTCAACTCTTCTCCGATGGTCAATCTCCTTTTCCAGTCTTCAATGCACTCGACCTTCGCAAACGCGTCAATGACTCACCACTCAGTGGTGGCTTCAGGCGACGTATGCATGATCGTAAACCCTCTACGATGCACTCCTCATTTGATCTACACGGCGACTGGCTTTCTGACGCATCACTCTCATCTACAAGTACTAAGGAAACAGAGAGTCCCATCCGATCCTTGAACGAGGATCCGTTCGGCGGACTGTATAAACCATTGTCGGGGCCAAAAACGCGTGAAGATGGTGCAGACCAAAGAGCTCTGTCGCCTTGCAGATCTTGTTCTGAAACTGAAAGCCCGGTGGTTAGGAATGCTCGTCACTCTGATGCGAGTGCACCAGAGCTGGAAGCCGGTCTCGTAGGGCTTGGAATTGGTTTGATGGCTCCGTTCAGATTGTCCACATGTCGAACTCAGTCTAGCCATGGCGCTGAAGGATCTCCTATGGAAAACGACGAAGAAGAAGTGGAAAGGGTGCTCACCGATGGGTCCCCCGGGTCCCCACCAGAGATACTGAGCAGTAGGCACCTCCATTCACCCCCACTGAAGAGACGACGGACGAACATCGAGTGAGCGGTATTGGCTATCTATTCTTTTGGTCGATGTTGTCTTTGTTTCATTATACCACGTCCGGCTGACCGAATTTTGATCTCTGTACTCGCTGCGTACCCTACTTGTATAATGTTTTGCAATCATGTATTTTTTCCGTCGCGTACCAGGAGTCGTGCGAAAAATCTAGTGGGCGGTGTTCCTCCCGCGTGTAGCCCTCAACTCATCAAGGAAATCAGGCTAACATCAAGTGGTCCACCCTTCAAGACCTTCGCTGCATCGCTTGTCCTCTCCGTTCCAGCTTCAAACTCAGGTAAGCACACCAGACCTCCCAACGAGAACTACCTCACCTCGGGAATTGGTAGCTTGATCATCTCTCTCGTGAACCAGCCCTCTCCGAGTGTTTGCCGTGATCCAGACCCCGACGAACATAATGCAAGCCATCAAGTGTATGTCACAGTGAAACTAATCCGTCTTTTTCTTATGCCATGAATCAAAAGGTGTCGTGGTGGGCGATGGTGCCGTCGGAAAGGCATGTAGAGAACTTTGCAACCTTGCCATAGTACCGCTTATCGTCCGCTGTCAGACCTGCCTGCTCATATCTTATACCACGAATGCCTTCCCAGTGAGTCCTTGATGCCCGCCTATCGATATACGACTTCTGACAGTAAGGCTCCAGGGAGAATACATACCAACAGGTATTTTGACCCCTTAGAATCGTCCCAATACTTGCTTATGCGGGAAAAGTCTTTGATAATTACTCTGCGAACGTGATGGTGGATGGCAAGACCATTTCCCTCGGCTTATGGGATACGGCCGGACAAGAAGATTATGATCGTCTTCGTCCACTCTCTTATCCCCAGACAGACGTCTTCTTGATCTGCTTCTCACTAGTCAGCCCTCCAAGCTACGAAAACGTCAGGACTAAGGTGCGTTTTCTTAGGTCGCCAGGGACTCTTCATCGAGCCCACGCCTATCCCCTCAGTGGTGGCCCGAGATTTCGCATCATGCACCATCTACCTCGGTGGTTCTGGTCGGAACTAAGCTTGATCTGCGCGAGGATCCTGTAACCATCGATAAATTGCGTGACCGGTCAGTATTTTGAAATAGTTTGACATCCACCGTTACCCATCAATGATATTTATCAGCCGTATGCAACCCATCCAGTATAGTCAAGGCGTTGCTATGGCTCGAGACATAGGGGCAGTCAAATACCTGGAGTGCTCTGCTCTGACACAAAAGGGTTTAAAGACCGTATTTGATGAAGCCATCCGCGCCGTTCGTGAGTGATACACACTTTCCTCGTGTACAGTTCTCATGTGGCCTGCCAGTGAACCCTCCCCCAAAGAAAGAGAAGCGTGGCCGGGGATGTGTGATCGTATGATTGACGAGATATTTGAACCAGTAATGAGGCCCTGGACCTATCCGACATCTCTTTTGTAGATGGATTTCCTTCGCATTTCACACCCATTTATGTCCTGCTCACTCTACAACCGGTATGCTATTTTTCTTTTCTTCTCTTCTGTCCATGAGAATATACGTTGTCCGAATTGAAAAAACGTGACGGTTCCTGAAAGATGTACGCTAATCGGATTTTCTCAGTTAGCACATGTCCGAGAGCGAAACTTGGACCGATGTTGCGTCGTTCAATGTTGTCTTGAGAGCCCACTCGGACCGGGAAAGCCCTGTGAGAACTACAACCTTGGTTCAATTAGTATTAGTAGGACTTACAGTAAGGCTAATGTAATCAGGTATCTCCGACTCTTCGACTCGTCCGGGACTTGCCACTATAACTAGATACTTAACAGCACACAACATCAAGCATGCCCAAAGCCCCTAGCGAAACGTCAACTACGGGCCTAAGCAAGAGTAGTACAGCAATGCTGAAGAGAAATCAGGTGACTTTCGTTGGAACCAACACTTTTCTACACTCTGAAGGCTATCGGAGGCTTGTCATCAATGTAGAAGACGGAAGTTGGTAAGGTTGTTTGGCATCAAGTCTAAACCATGCCGGTTAACGTTTGTTGCAAAGAAATGGTGGCTCGACGCTCTTCTAAGATGTCAAACGCGCATGCTCAGTTGGCTTCATATCATAGTGACGCCAAACGCCCTTGCTCGACCTGTGTCCGTTCCCATTCCCATGCAATTGCGCATGCTCAACAGGGTTCGCATGTGCCGCCGAATCCCGAGTGCACATTCGACGATGGTAAATTAATACTTCTATCTGTATAATGAACCTCTCAGCTAAACGTGTTAGTTCCTGATGTTAGCGGTTCTGATACTTTCTTCGAGAACCCCCAAAATCGGTATGAACGTTTAGAGAGTCGTATTCGTGCGTCAGGCTTTATTTATTTTTCTTCTACACTCATATTAGATGTCAGTGGAACTAGAAACTTTATTGAAAGAGAAACAGGACGTGATCGCGTCTTTTGCTAGATCCTCTGCAGATCCTCCACAATATCCTATGTCCTCAAGCCTCGTGAAATCTCACGCTCTTTCCCCAGTAGTATTAATCCCAGCTTCTAGGAGTTTTGATAATTCTGGGGGTGCTGGTTACATCGATGATCAGTTTATTCGGAATGACAGCTCGTCCGGGCTTGGCGTTTTCGAGGAAGGTTTCGTAGGAGCCATTCCGACAGAGTTAGGTAATTGGCCAGATTTCCACTCGAGCTGATGCTAGACATCACCATGATTGTAGGTCTCCTTTGGCCGAAGTGGCCAGAGCACCTCCCTCGCCCCGACCTTCTTCGACACATGTAAGTCGCACTCTGTCGTACTCTGAGTGTGGGTCTGAGCAGAAGAACTGTTAGTATTGATGCCTTCTTCGCTTTTCACCCACATGCTACTCGACTGCTTCACGTATCCACCTTTCTGACTGCCCTTTCGTTTCCGTCCGACCACCCTGATTTCCCTTCACAAGCCATTCTCCATGCTATTTGTGCAGTTGGTTCAGTATATACGGTGGCAAATAGACAGCAATTAGGATTGAGTGCCCCCGATTTTGCAGCACAACAAGTGATGCACGCGAAGAATCATATCGACAAACATCTGATGAGCGGACAAAAATTATTTCAGTGTTTACAAGGTGTGATCTCTTCTTTATGAAAGAATACCAATGTTGTTATATGTTTAGCGACCATCATTCTATCATGGTATTATTGGAGCCATGCAAGGTGAGCCAACAGCTGCTGTTCCGGGCGGTGTTGATGCAAGAGTTTGATATCTGCTTCCTAGATGGATTGAGGTTTAGTTCATGTTCACAAAGCAGGTGTTCAAGTATTAACATCTTCCCCAGCTGTTTGCTTCCACGGGACAATCATTACGCATTGCAGTCCCACTCGGTCTGAACCTGAACCCACCTTTCCATGCGCTGAACACAACTATGAAGTCGATGTCGATAATACCGCCCTCTGTTACTTTTGTGGAGGATGAGACACGCCGCAACGTATTTTGGTTGGCTTACACGATCGATCGGCAATACGGTGCTGGAAATGCTTGGGCCATGTCGCTCGACGACAATGATATCGCTCAATTTCTACCTCTTCCCAAAACGAAATTAAATGCTGGAGTCAGTATGACAGTATGATCTCTTGACGCTCTATTAATGCACATCCAGGTCCCGGTTAATGCAGAACATCGTCAGTGGTCGCATCTTCGCGAAGCGTTCCTAGTTCATCCTCCAGATTTAACGGATTCATTCACACTTTACATCAAGGTTATGATGATCATCTCTCGCATCAAAAATTTCAACCACAGGTTCCGGGTCATGGAGGATATTGGAGACCCTGGGTCGAAATTCACAAGAATGAATCGAAGAAATGAACCAGACGTCCGATCTGCGGCCACATTCAATCAACTAGATGACCTTGTCGTTGCGTTCCGGTCCTCTTTGCCGCCTGAATTCAGGGATCCGTTCGCAAATAATTGCGTAGACCCTCATCTATATACCACTCATTTGGCATTATATGCGTAAGTCGCTGTTCCCACACAACCATCTATATCTTGACTGAACCCCTTCGAGTTCAACCATTCTCCTACATGAACCCCATTCAAACGTGAAGAGTAGTATCTGCACTTCTGCTATGAAGATTTTACATGCCGCGCGGGGGATATTAGAGCTCGTCTACGCGGTACTGTCCACGAACTATGCCCTGGGACTTTTGGATCCGTTCTGCCCGGTAAGATGGTTGTCTCCGTTGTGATGCATAGCAATAACTTGCGGACTGCAGTTTTGTTGGTTCTTAGCAGGACGGGTTTTCGTACGATTCTTGAAGGGAGCTCAAGACGCCATTAGTATCCAACAAATTGGGACACTTCAAGTTGAACTTGAATTCATTCGGTCAGTATACGCTATGAATACCTTGCATCCAGACTAACCTATATCCTCTCTGCTTCTATAGTAGCGCACTGGAGAACATGGGCGAAAGAGTACCATTATCCGGTGAGCAGACATCAGTTCCATTCCTTGCGTGACATAGTAAAGACGTGCTCTTAATGTAGCTCGATATCAAAAGATGCTAGACACGTGCATTCTTGCGGCCCACGGATCCTCTGTCACTCCTACTGTCCCTCTGAATGGCGAACCAGTTCGCACAGTGGTGGATGATGTTCTCCTTTCTCGTGTCGCTCAAACTCAGATACCGGCGCATGATCTCGGGACATTCATGAAGTTTTACAATGGTTTCATAGAGGATGCTTAAGCGGAAGTATGTTGTCGTGATCAGTCTGTGGCTTGGAGACTGTATAGTAATTGTATAGTAGCACATTATTATGGCACGTCTCAAAAATAACCGCATAACTTTGAATAGGTCTACCAAGTAGCCTGTCCAACAAGATGCAATGATCAATCTGGCCGTAAGAACGGGTTTGAAGTACTTCCACAATTATACTATGTCGCCCTCTTCCGAGTCCAGCAATCCTGCACGGCCACAATTGGCTTTCCTGGGCCCACCTGGAACCTATTCTCATCAGGTCACCGTCCCCTTTCAATGAACTTATGATTTGCTAACAATCCGCACAGGCGGCGTTCGAGTGCTTTGGAGATTCTGTCGAGTACCTTGCTCGGCCAACAATTGCAGGTGAGCCGTGTCATTTGTGGATTTAGAAGGACAATGATTTTCGTCAGATGTCCAGCAAATATTGTCTGCCGATGCTGTGCCATTCGGGATAATACCCCAGGAAAATAGCACAAATGGTTCAGTTGCTGAAACCTATAACGTCTTGCGTGTCCCTGCAGTTGGTCAGGAGGCTTTTGTGAGGGGTGTCATTGTCTTCAGAGTGAAACATTCCCTGGTGACCCGACGAGGGGTGAAATTAGGGAACATCGAGAAAGTATTGAGCCACGAACAGGTGCATTCTTAACATGAGACTCTTATATTCCGTTTCACATTCCTTAGGCCTTGGGACAGTGTCGGGAGTGGTTAGCCAGACACCTACCTCGGGCATCTCTAGTGTGCACGGATTCTACTGCAGGCGCGGCAAGAAGACTGCTCTTGGCCGAAAGCGGACTGGACCCAATGAAATGTGCAGCAATATGTTCATCGGTGGTCACCACTATCTATGAAGGCTTAGAAATCTTGGAGGATAATATCCAGGATGGAACGGGTCAGTGATCTGTCCTGAACGTCGCGGGCATAGCCGATCTTGTCCACAGAAAACTACACTCGCTTTTATATCCTTTCGCAAGGCCTGGACGTAGCTCTTCCTGCAAAATGTACCCTATCAACACAGAGCACGGCTCTGCTACGACTCCAGGTTCCTCCCGATGATCCTTTGAAGCAATTGCTGAATATTCCCACTGCAATCAGCATGCTTGATCTTCTAGTGTCGCGAATCGATAGGCGGCCATCACTGCACACTAAACCGTTCGATGATGTCTACTTCCTTGAAGTTGGCGCTATCCCGGCGCAGGACTGTCCTCGACGATCGTGGAGGGAGCAGCTGCAGCAGGCAGTAGACAAGGTGAGAGGCACAGGTGTAGAGGTGTCAATATTAGGATGCTGGTAAACATGGATTTACTCGATCGATGTCATTGGAACGTGGACGAGATAACCCTTGTGTTCTGAGGACTGACACTACGCTACATTCTTTAGTCAAGGGTAGCTCGTCATAGACAGGGGATGAACAGTGGTTTGTGTGTGTGGGAACGGTTAAACTTTCGGAATCTCATTCCCAACCTTGATCGGATGCGCCTGGATTAATGACAGTCAGTTTGATAAGCTGTATAGCCCTTTCGCTTCGAGGCACGAAACGACACTGGAAAGGTTTGGGGCGGCTGTGTTCTTCTTAGACATGTTCATAACCACGGTTTCAATGAATGCGAACCTAAGGAGAGAGGATGTATACTCAACCTCGGGACAAATCTCCACGCCATCCTCCGAAAGCGCCTTTTTGATGGTGTAAACCGTCAGAATCGACGCGACAGTTATCCACATAGAATCTATCGCAAGCCATCGCCCGGGGCATAAGCTATAGAATATGTTTCTCAGATCTTATCCTACAGGGACCAAATGGTTTTACCGCCTCCCAAAACCGAAAGCAGCCTGAGGAAACTTGTTGATTCCCAATTTCATGTTTCTTTCTTGGTCAACGAAACGATCGGGGTCAAACTTCATTGGGTTTGGATAACCGGTCTCATCGTGAAGCATTGCCCTGAACTCCATCAGCAAGGTAGGTCAGGTTCAAGAATAAACCGTGCTGACCAAACATTCGGTAGAATTGAAGTCCCCTTCGGGATCGAATAGCCCCGATACTCATCGTCCTCTGAAACAAGATGGGCAAGTCCCAATGGTAACACAGGATTCCACCGTAGACACTCCCAAACGATGCAATCAATGAATGGAAGCTTTCCGCGGTCGGTGAAGGTCGGAAGTCTCTGCATTCCCAAGGTATCATCCAGCTGTTTCTGGGCCTTACGTTGCACCTCTGGGTGGACCACCATGGCAAGGATGAAGGAGAGCAAACCAGAGACAGTCTGGGTATCAAGCTTAGTTGGGAGGTGGATGCCTGGGCGAGCGGAGCACAAACTGTGTCTGCACCAGCTACGCAAATTAAGCAAGGACATGGACGCCAATGACCCTTTGGGACCTTACCTGCATATGAAATCCCTGCAACGTTTTTAATAAGCGTCTCATACGCTGGATCACGGTTGGATGACTGCATCCACTCTTCGAGCTCGCTCTGCGCGAAGCAAGGACACACGATATTGTTTTCCATGCGTTCCCTTACCATTTCAAACGGTGTGTCGACCATTGCTCTGGCCATTGCTCTCCATGCGCGAGCCTGTCGTTTGAACCCAGCCCCAGGTATAGATGCTGGGACATACTTGACTGACGGGGCATTAAAATCAAAGCCGCTTGCGGACGCCAAACTCACGGAATGGAAGATAGTCGACGAGAAAGGTTCCAAATATACCGGCTTTACCGAGCCCTTGCATTGCTTCATCTGCGATGGTCACGTAGATATCACCCTTGTCGGAAATGTCGTGCCCATATGATATCTTCATGATAATTGCAGCTGCTGACCTGTGAAACGACGTTTAAGAGAAGGTTTAAGAGGTTTGGGAGGGCGTACCTTCGGATGTGATGAGCATACAGCTGGGGTGAATCGAGCAGGTTCCTCAGAGTGGTACGCGTCTCCTTAAGGATGATCGGGTAATAGCCCGAGGTCATGTGGCGGCGAAAGTGACGATGAAAGAGGGAGCGATGGTCTCGCCAGCGGGGACCGTATGGCATAGTGGAAAATAGCCAGTCCCAGCCCATGCTGTCCACTGAGTTAGTCGACAAGTGGGTTAGCCAGCCCATCCGATACGCACAGTTCGACGACCATTGTTCTGACGGGCCTGGAATGGCGTCAAGAGGACCGTCATCTTGAAAGGAGGGGACAAACCGGGAAGAATATTTTTTGCTGCGCCCTTCTAAGAGATCTTCGGCAACATCTGGGGAATTTATCACCATGATAGGGTTTCCGAAAATACGGAGGTAGATTATATCGCCTGGCAAGGCAAAATTAGCGCTGATGGGGAGAGAGGAGATGCCCGATACCGTAGGTATGTCGCCATTTTGCATAGGCCAACCACTGGTATGATTGGGGGAGCCTCTCGGCTACAAACCAGCCGAGGCGGGGCCCTGGGGGGAGGCGCCGTTTGCGGGGGGCGAGGGCGAGGGAGAGGAGGAGAAAGAGGAGGAGAAAGAGGAGGAGGGAAGACATGGAAGTTGGCAAGGGAAGCGAAGGGCGTGTTTATAACGTATTTCTGTGAACAGGGGTGATGGGATGCCGAGTGGTGTTATGTAAGCACACACGCTTATGTCTGGTCCACTCGCTGGCCCGTCTGCGCTCAGAGACATTGTCCATCCTCAGTTCCACCAAAACAACTTTTCCGAAGAGCTCTACATCAAATCAGACCTCGGAATAAAACTCGACAAAGGTCAGTCTTCTCTCTTCCTCCTCCCCCCTTCCAACCCTTCCTAGATGACCAGATCTGCCGTCTTTCGCTATCCCCCACGGGCTGTCCTCTCGGCCCGTTGCACTGTCCCTTGAGACACACCACGCCCTCTTCCCAAAATTTTCAGCCCCCGAAGCAGTTGCCCACACATCCCCGCGACCGAGAACGCTTGGCCACCGTCTGCAAACACTGGCTCCGCGGCTTGTGCAAGAAAGGTGACGCTTGCGAGTTTCTCCATGAGTACAACCTTCGCCGCATGCCCGAGTGCTGGTGGTTTGCAAAGTACGGCTATTGCTCCGCTGGAGACGAGTGCCTCTATGCTCATCCCAAAGAACGGCGCGCCGAGTGCCCCGACTACAAGCGTGGATTTTGTAAACTCGGTGAGCAAATCTTCCTCGTATCGTCACCCGAGCTTCCCTGAATAACAGTAGGTCCGTTTTGCCCCCGAAAGCATGTCCGACGTGTAGCTTGCCAATTATACTTGACCGGCCTCTGTCCTTTAGGTCCTGAGTGCCCTCGCGGACAGTAGGTGGCAAATTCTACCTCCGTCACATTCATCCAAGCTTGCTTCTAGCCCAAAACCTACCCTCCCTTCGCCGAGGGCTTATGAACCCCCCTCACCCCCCTCCAACCGCGACCTTGGCCCACCTCCACCCGGTTATGGTCGATATGCCGACTACGATCGAGGAGTTTTGGGTGCTTCCGTCACCAGTCAGGGGAACGCCGCAATTGGTTCAAATGGGCCCCGCCGTAACTTGGATGATGTCCTCTGCTTCAAGGTAGGCTCTCAGCATCTCAGATCCGCCTCATTAATTCTTTTCTCGCGATTCTGCAGTGTGGTGAGAAGGGACACTACGCCAATCACTGTCGAAATCGGAACGTCCCAGGTAATCGTGGTGGACTAGACCGCTCTAGGAGGTATGGAAATACAGACGATTGATGTGCTTAGTTATATAATACAAGCCGTGTCAACTTGAAACTACTCGTGCACTCCCACTCCTCATCAGACTCATAAGTTCGGTTCCGTACACCGCCGGCAGCAACCTGAAGTATGGGATGGCAAAAAACGTTTAGTCTGCCGAGGCGATCCAAGGGTTGCCATCTCGTAACAGACGACGTCTTCGCTCAGATATCCGATGGTATCAAAGACATCAAGGTACAGCTTGATCTGAGTCGGACGCACACTGTAATGCTCCACCTCTGAATTTTCTGGTTTCCCTCTAGGTTGGCATGTTATTCCTCTTCATGTGGGTCAAGATCGCCTGAAGTCTCGGAGGTCACGCACTAAACCATCAACAGTCAACACACCTCTGCAGCATTGTCCATCAATGAAAATTTTGACCCCGGTAAATGCCCCAGATAACGATCCATCTTTGGCATATTTAGATCTGACTCCACCCAGATGTTCGCAAAGGTGATTTTCGACACCTAGACAAGTAACTACAAACCCTATTCCCCCCTACTAGACATGGATATGGCGCTGGACACCATTGTCCCGGAGACTTTGAAATGGAGACACACTGACGAAGGTCGAGAGTACGTCGTTCCTGTCGCGTGACCATCTTACATTCTGATGACCTGCTTATAGTGATTCGTAAGTTCAGAAACTCCTTGTGGCCTCCAGGTCTCAACGGACAAAGTGTTTCGCACACCAAAGCGACCCTTGTCGGCTCCACGATATCAGTCCCAATTACAAACGGTTCTCTGAACCTTGGGACATGGCAAGGCATGTTTGCATACATCGTGTATCAATGGCCCTCGTTGAGACAGAGCATAGGCATATACCTTACGGAATTCCGGCATGCTGCACACGCCAGACGTGTTGTGGCCACTGCTCTGTAAGAAGTTCAGGTTTCTGATAAGCGATGTAGGTCTTGAAGCTTGATCGCTCATTCGTTACTTGGTTTATTCCTGGTGCCAACGAGCTCAAGCTGGGGGCAACCATGAAAGTTCAAAGGATTGATTTTGGCGCCGAACTCTTCGAGTTGGCTGCGATCGACTGTACCTGTTATGTTTGACAATTAGATGGAAGTAAATTACGAGGGAGAGTGACGACTGCAACCTGAAGGCCTGACAGGCCATTGAACCAGCATCAGTTGATCAAGGTTCTACGCTTCAAGAAATTTATCCCCAAGTTTTGTTACTAGTAGAGAACGATCACTGGTCATTTGTGTTGTCAGTGACTAAGTAACAAGTCAGTCAGCGGCCATCTGCGATCTGGTACTCAAGTACTCATTGTTGTACTAATAATACACAGCTACCCGAGTCCACGTATGTACAAACCCTTGATTTGGGACTCCATTTTCCAGGGTCCGTGAGATCATACGGTGGGCAAATTTAAGTACATATCATGCTAACAAAAGTCGCCAGTACTAGTACCACAGCAACACCTCGGGTTGATTAGTCGCTCGTAAGTCGTTTCCAGCCTGGGCATCCCTAGTAATACGGTACGGAGAGCTCCTTATTCAACGTTGCATCGTATGGTTTTAATTCCCTCCAAACACCACCTTCGTATCTTCTCGTCTGCGCGCTTTAAACAGCCGCTTGAAGACTCGGAAGCCTGGCAGGGGACACCGTCACTGCATCCGCAAGGCCTGCCAGTACATACGCGGAACCCATGCCAAAAGTCACACCTAGCACCAGCATCACAGGTCGTCCTGCTCTCCGTAGAAATCAGGTTGGTCCGATCATCTCCGAATACTGGGCATCTTCACCAATGCGACCATATTCTCTCCTAGGCATGTCGCTCATGTCGCAAGCGAAAGCTTGTATGTATGAGTCACGTTAAGTCAGCCCCTCCATGTACTGAGCGACCTGCAAACAGAAATGCGATGCTGCTCGTCCTCATTGCAGTACCTGCGTCAAGTCAGTCATTCCTTCCCTTCCTAGCGAGTCAACTTCTCATGTTTTACAGACAATGGCAATCCTTAATTAGTGTTCCCGCACCTCCCGGATATGCGTAAGCGCACTGGCTGATCAACAATGCATGGTATTCACACGTGGTCAGGCATCCGTCGGAACCACAATGTGTTTATGACCCGGTTGATGGTTTGGCACTTGCTCCAGAGACAGATCCGATTGAAAAAATACGAATGCTTGAAGAGGAAGTCTGTACGCCCATTTCTTTTTTACAGCGCCGCATAAAAGACTTTACACCAGTCCAGCTAAGCTCAAGATCCAGTTGCAGGAGCAGTGCAACAACGTATCACCCACCCTTCGTAACCAAGTAAATTATAGACCGACCTCAGCCTCATCTTCAACACTCTCCAGTAGTCAGACACCTATAGGGAGCAAATCTCTGCTTCACAACATCAAGAGTAGTACGGCGTTGGCTCTTCGACAGGATGATGTAGATCCAGAACTACATGGAGTGACAGATCGATGTTCTGCCGATGCTCTTATGGAGCTCATCTACTCAGGATGGAATTCTGATCTTCCAGAGCCCCATGTACTAAATCATTAGTTTGTGGCGGTCTTCCCTCGCCTTCCACCGTAGTAAAACTGACCTCGTATCATAGCATAGAAGTATTCTTCAAATGTGATCCCTGCGGTCCGCGAATACTCCACCGTCCTTCTTTTTTATCTGCAATGCGCCTCCATCCTCGAGATCCTGCATTCCCGCATTCCGCCATACTCCATGCCATCGTAAAGTCATCCTTTACTTTACTTTATCTTACTGACACATACTTCAGTGTGCCTCAGCCTCCCGCTGGTCATCACGCAGCGTAGCGGTGCTTCCTGACGGGTCTCGCAGGGACGAATTCGCTGAATATCACGCAAGTAAAACTCGGCAATATATAGACAAAACAATGGCCACAGGAGAAGACATTTTTCCAGTGGTTCAAGCTTGCATCCTCCTCTCCTGGTATTTCTATCAGGAGGGCAGATGGGTTGAAATCTGGATATTTGCTGGCTTTCAAACCCGCGTCGCAGTGCCGTTGCGTCTGAATTATCCGGGAACGTTCTCTACACATAGCAGCAGCTCTCCAGGTGGATATTTGGCACCTCCCAAAGACTTTCGTGACCTCGAAACCCGCCGTCGTACTTGGTGGATGTCGGTCATTTTTGACAGGATCGTCTCCGTTGGTGGTTGGATTCATGCAATTGACGAGCAAGATATTGGCACTGAGCTTCCCTTGAGGGGCGAGGACTTTAATAGCGAAGTACTAACAACCCTTTCTTGATTATCCGCTTGTTAATATCGGAAATTAGCAACGGATTCCTAGCAACCCCCAAGATATGAGCTCGGAAGACATATTCACAACACATCTTCCCAGATACACAGATTCCTTTCTGCTTCTCATCAAGGCTGTCATGATGTTCGGTCGCGTCACTGATTTTAATGTACGGGGTAATTTACGCGCCCCCGCGGCACCAAGCAAGCACCAAGATCCTTTTTCACTGCCAGGATTCCGCGAGTTGGACAGCCTCGTCCATCACGATTTCCTCGAGAACCTTCCTCACATATATAGATTTAACATCGGCGTCACGGACGTTTCGGGAAGTGCACAATGTGTTGACACTGACTTGTATATGGTTCACATGATACCTCATGCGTAAGCTAGGACGCTATTGTTCCGAGTCCATCAACTTGGCTAAATATCGTCGACAGAGCTACGATAACTCTTCACAATCCTTACATGGACCTCCATGATTCGGAACGCGTTTCAACTACGCGGTGTATGAAGGCTGCACAAGCAATACTTTCAGCTTATTTCATGCTTTCAGCGACTTCTCTTGACCTTACCCGATTACATCCTTTCGTTACTGTATGGGGGTTGTCTTCCTGCTATCAACTTCAACGCCTGATGTCCATAGATATGCTGGTACCTCGCTGCGGTCGTTCAAGTCCAGGCGTGTAGGCATTTCATAGAGACTGGTCATCATACCAGAGAGGCTCAGACTTGGGGGGAAATCAATGTACTCCGGTGCGTTGGTTACTCTGTATGACATTTGTGCCGCCTGACACCCGAGCAGTGAGGCTATGTTGAACTATGGCACGAGGTCCCCCATCGGCAGTAAGTCTTCATGGGAGAACAAGTCCTTACTTACAGATTCACAGTCCGGCAAGAAAAACTACTCCAGGGTCTCATGAAAGAGATTGTGAGGCTCACGACTCAGAAGAGACCTCTCGAAGTTGGACTGCCCCTTTATCCATTCTCGCATACTACTTTATTTGCTTCGCCGACCGTCCCTCTCGACGATACACCTATGGCGCCTCTGCCTAATCCAAGCTCATTAGGTCAATCTGACGGACTAGCTTACAATAGTGCATTCGAGATGTACTCGAGATCAGCCGCATTTCCCACCGATCCATCACACTCATACTGCATCTCATCCACTACAAATGACATGTACACTGAAAGCGACAGAGCGATGGCACAGTATGGAGTTGCTCAAGATGACTTACTATCCTTTCGACTCCATTGATCGGTATTGTACTACATGTAGCATAGGAAAAATGAAGCGCCTCTTCGTAGCTCTTTGCATAATACGGCAGAGATAATTATTCCGGATCACTTTGGGATTGACCTCTGCGTCTCTCAGCCTCCAGCAGAGCATCAAATTTGTCTTGGGTGGCCGCGCGCTCGTCCGCTTCGGTAATAGAAGAGCTTACATTAGGTGTGCTGGGATCAGGGAGCCTGCTGCGTTCGTGGCGCTGTCGAATAATATCCCAGGACGACTGGCCAGTACTGCGTGAGTTAGCAGCTCTAATCTCGTCCCATCTCGTCCTGAGTGGGGCTGGGTCTGGCCGGGAAACGTCGTCTTCTATCACAGGGTGAGTATTATTTTAGCTATAACTGTAACAAAGATGAGCTAACCAATGTTGTCCTGGTTTCGAATCCACCCCGCTTCAGCAACCATCCCCGCATCTTGTGCATGACTTGAGTGGGGTTTGATCTCTGGCTTCTTTGCGAGCATCTCTCCGAAAGCGAGGCCTATGTTTCCGCTTCCGCCGAGCCTCTTATCGACATGATTTAATGCTACAATGAAGGCCTGGGGATTCTCCAGAGAGTTCACAAACCGGTAGTGGACCACAGATTGCCTGAAAGTGCCATATATCGACCCCACAAGGAAAGCTGCAACGGAAGCGAGACGGAGCCTCCAGACGTTCCACCTTGGTCGGGCGAGGTAAGAACCATAGCCACATACCGCAGCTGACGTTCCTGCACCATACGCTAGCTGTATTGAAAATCATGAATGCGCACGGCACCACCCAGAAGACACTTACTCACATGCCAGTCCATGTTTGGTCCGGGCAGGAACTTGGTTGCTAGTTCGTAGTCATGTAGGGATAGAACGTGTTCCTCCAGCTCGGGTCGTAAAAGTTCTGCGGTCCTTTGGCGAGTGGGAAATGTTTTGTGGAGCCATGTGATGGTGCTCAGGTAGGACATGGATGGTTGTTGAACATGCAAGTGTGGAATACACAAGCAAAAAATCCGACCGTTCGCATCAGACTCTGACTCCCTGGGTTGCGATGAACGATGGCCGCAAGTTACATGAACGAGCTCGTACCACCACCACCACCACCACCGAAAAACGACGCCGGGAATGACGCTGCGCTGCCAATCATGTCATCACTGGGTATCTCATGCGATCTCATTTGCGATCTCCAGCTCGTCTCTGACTGCTATGTTAGGCCTCGATATCCCCCTGTCTCCGGTGTCACCCGCCTCCCTGTCCTCCGCAGTGGATAGGACTAAGAAATATAGCCCATTGACTGACCTCATAGAGAGTGAGAAAGCATATGTCGAACTCCTCGCTGGCATAATTCGTGTACGTCTTACACTTCCCTCGTTGCGTTTGCCTCATTCTCTGTACCACAGAAAGTGGCTGCTGCCTGGTCACGAACAAATCTTCCCCCACCGCAACTCGACGGCATGTTTCGCAGCGTGGAAGGGGTATACAAGACGAATCGCTTGCTCTTAGCAGTGAGACCCTCTCTTCGCCCGACCTGACACCATTGTCTCTAACTCATCGTAGAAGCTCAAGGAGATCGGCGAGAACCCATCGTCCCCCAAGGTTCTTGGGGACCTACTGATGCGCTGGGTAGGTATATAGCTTGATCCCAAAAACCTGTTCTCATAATGTGGAAGATCGATGAATTAGAACAGCCATACACGATATATGCTGACAGATACTGCGTTGGCTTTGATGGCTGGGAATCCGTCAAGGCAAATACGAAGCTTCCTGGTGTCCTGCAAGTCTTCTCAGCATCCAACCCTCCGCCGTCTGCATTGCCGCAGCCCGCACGCTTGCTAAATCCTTCTCTTTGGACCCTCGACGCGCTCTTTTTATTGCCGAAGGGACGCTTACAATATTACAAGAAGCTGTACAGCAAATTGCTCAAGAGTACCACACCCGGAAGAAGTGATCACAAGTTACTAACTGGTGCCCTGAGGAAGTTGGATAACCTTCTAGCGACTCTTGATGATAGAGCCAATATCGGTGTTGGCACTCCCGGACAACCGCAAGCACTACACCCTCCCCACTTCAGCGCTGGGCCGAATCCGACGACTGCCATACCCAGGGAACCCTCCACGAGCGAACCGATAGAAAGTAGTGCTCTGCTCTCTGTGCAGTTTGGCATTGATTCTGCAAGCACTACAACGTCTTTTCGGGGTAGTTTTTCTTCCAAAGAGTGAGTCTGCCAAGTCTTTTAACGACTTGTCTTTCATATGTACCTTCAGTGAACGCCTTTCGCAAGAGACAGCATTAACTTCGGTTCGTCTGGAGTCTTCTCAGTCTATGTCGTCCATCCTAGATCTCGAGAGGCGTTTAATTACTCAACACACGCTCGACATATTCACGATGCAACCGAAGGTTCGTGGCACAGCATTCATTGTACACGTTCCTGACTTATCCACATCTACAGCAAATTCGACTACAAATAACATCACCGAGCCTTTCCTATGCTCGCGAGTTACGTTTATCAGCAAAAATGCTTGTACGATTTACCCCCAAGGCTACAGGCGTAGAAGTTATCCATCGTCACGGACATGTTTATATTTTGTCGGATCTGTTCCTTCTATGCGAAGAAGTTGCCCGGGATGAGAGGGGTGAAGATGGGCGAGATATGCACCTCTGCTATCCTCCGTTATCTGGCAAAGTTCTCAACGTAATTGAGGTGCCTGGACAAGGTTGGTTCGGCTACTCTTCCAGGTATACATTCCTGATTGCATCCATAGATAATGCCTTGCAAGTTTCTATCATGCGTAAAGAGACACTGATTATGGAAGCCGGTTCTCAACTCAAACGAGACCGAATTCTCCAAGAATTTGAAGAATGCATATCGTTTGCGAAAACGAGTAAGAGTTGCCACGGCTTATGCAAGTCAAATTTTCATTTATTCACCTATCATCCTAGTCTCGAGAGCCGCGCAAGAGCCTGTGCCACCCTTACCTATTAATAACTCTCAACCACCAGTTACGCGCCTTGGAACGAGAGAAAGACCCAATCGAGCCCTCAATCCCCGGTTACTTCTGCCACCCCAACCAGACAACGTTTCGTCCGAGCGGACCGATGACGCCAGCCCTCCGATGGGTAGGACGCTGCCAGCATCTCCGCCTAAGCAAAATAACGGCTTGTCACTCTCGCAACATCGCCTCGAACAGCAAAACGTGATTCTTACTCAGCTTGAGGCCACCCAAGACTCTCGACGTGATACAGCCAGCAGTCCCCCAAGCAGTCCTGCTTCACCAGGGAATGGACAATGGGTACCCACCATGCACAACTCCGGACCAATATACCCACCGCGTAGATCTTCGGCGGGGTATACTACCAGTAGCCCACCTTCCTCTTTTATAGCAGGACAAATCATTCCTCCCGCGCGGAGTGCGAGCATTCAATCGCAGTTACCGCCTTTCGGAGTACTCGCCTCAGACCTTCCTGGAGATCCGGGTGGCGTGTATTCACCGCCGATTGCGCAAGACCCCGCTCTAAGACGCCATACTTCAGTTCACTCGCTCCGTCAGCAATCTCTGGAGCATCAACCTTCCTTGCATTCTCTTCCGCATAGACCACACCAAACTATTGTCCCTACTCCTCACACTCAACCGGAATTGCACTCTTCTGATAGGCAGCTCTACCCTACGTATCCGTCGAGCCCTCCAGTAATTTCTTACCCTGTCGAACACTCTTCGCATAGGCTTCAGAAATCTCCGTCGTTGCGGTCACTTCATGCGCAATATCAGTATAACCAAACCCCACCGCCTCCAATACCCTCATTACCAGATGGATTATCCATACCGTCGCAGCCATACAGCCAACGCAAGGACTCGGCGGGCCCTTTGGACACGCCAATGTCGAGACCACTGCTTCCATCGATGCAGACGGGGTCGAGAACTAACTCAGTTGCGGAACCCTCGATTTTAGACCCAAGCCCACCCACGTCTCCAGCCGAAGAACGTAAACCGCTCGGGCCGGTACGGTCTGTAATCACAGCACAAATGAAGTGCAAGGTATTCCATCAGCAACAACATGCGCAGTGGAAATCGTTGGGCTCGGCAAACCTGACTCTCTATCGCCAGGAACCGACAAATGTTAAACAGCTTGTTGTGAAGGCAGGTAGCAAAGAGAAATCGATTCTCATCTCGACGATCGTCTTGACGGATGGTGTTGAAAGGGTTGGCAAGACTGGTGTAGCAATTGAGCTGAGTGATGCCGGGGGTGCACGAACAGGCGTCATTTACATGATACAGCTGCGGAATGAGGACTCTGCGAGCGAGCTTTTCAAGACTTTACTTGCAGGCTCTGACCGGGCGGCGTGAGTAAGAATTTGACGGGCTCAATCTGATCAAAACTTGCTCTTGTTTCGACTGGGATCATTCTATATTTCCTCCACTATAATTTGTTCCCCTTGCTCTTACTTTTCGTGCCTTCGACGCAAGATCGGTTGCAACAGTTTGTGTACTCTAGATATCCTACTAGGGCCAGTATCATTATGATGTGACGGGCAGCGTCAGAAGCTGAGTGCAAAGCGAGAAGTGATCACTACCACAAATCCCGATCTGAGGCAAGCCTCGCACAACATCTTCTGCGCGGTGAGGTTGAAGGTAACCCGTCACACACGTTCTACTTCCAGGGGAATCTAGGATGAAGATGTAATCTGGTACTTCATGAGCTACAGCGGATTTCAAAGAGTCTTTGCAAGGCAATTACCTAAGGTCGTCCTCCAGTAATGCGTAAAGCTAGTCCACATCGGCTCGCAGGCACCAGCTTTTTCTGTCGGTAAGAGTTTTCCAGCACCGAATGTTGCGACATCATTTCCCTCTATGAGCGACGTCCGTTGTCCTTCATCGTACGCACTCCGCGAGCGTCGCCCAAAAAGGGTAGATAATTCGGCGTTTGATAACAGACCGTCTGAAGACATGGAATCTCTCGAGTTGCGAATAACCCTATCAGGATCAGCTTCTTCCTCACCACCCTCTTCGTCTACCTCTTTCGTGATGGATGCGGGAATAGCTGGGTCTATGGAGATATGCACGACACGCGAGACTTGGAGCCGTCTTTGTTGTGCAAAAGACAGTGGTTCACCAACTAACAAGGAGTATGCGGGGTCATCGGGAGGAAAATTAAAATCTGTTCAAGGTTTGGATTACAGCGGAGCCACGGAATGCATGGATCCTTTTACCTCCCGCTATGATACATGGCCAATCATGAAGTTTCCAAAGCTCTTGGAATGCGGTGACTTCACGAACCAGAAGACCTGCTTGCCTGTGACCAATTCTAGACTTGAACACATATGGGGAGGAGGTTTAACTCGCCTCGCTCTTTCGTAGGTATACCTGATGACAAACCGTCAGCAGAGCGTCAAAGAGCGTTGTTATGCACGAACGCAGGATGCCAAAACAGATGCGTAGTTGCGACGATGTAGCTCCGAGCTGGCTCTGAACCTATACTCTGAAGCGCCACGATATTTGCGATGTTCTTGGTCCGATGGCTTGACCCAATGCGTGCCCGAGTGCTTAATTCTGGGTTACTGTGCACTTCCAACGTATCATACTCAATTGTGGCTTCGTGGACGCTCCGGAACATAGTATTCTTGTACGCAATAAGACAGCCATGGGGTTTGCCTTCCCCACTCGCATACGAGTGGGCATATCTGGCGAGATCGAGCACAGGAAGAAGCTTGTGCAGCCCGTCAACCTCCTGGGATGGATTAGATCGTATCCAGAAACCATTGTTAAATTTACGCACCTGCATACACAGGATGTCTGCGTCATGAGAGAGTATCTCAGCATGGAGCATGGGTACCCTCTCACTCGCTTTGCGGGCTCTGCCACTAGTTGGGAAGAGCTCCGATCCTGTGATTCATCGGGAGTTGTTTGGGATGCACGTTAACTCGGACGCACGAATGAGACACTGAGCAAGCAGCTATAATAATTTGAGCGGATCGGAGAGGAACGCGCAGGGATATAGTACGGACATTCCAAGTCATGACCTTGATTGACCGGGAGTGAGGTTGGTCTGGGAGCTGGAGTTGTATCCATGATCTCGCGAGAAAGAGAGAAGGACCAGTATCATCTGGCTGTTTTTCTTTCCAAAGTCGCTTTTCCAGACGTTCGCGACGTTTCTCTTCTGCCTGAGCGGTCTGTTCTGGCGTCAGCTCATAACCCATGAAGAGATGACGTAATCGCTCGCTCGCTCTCGTCATGTTCTTGAAGTTCTTCTCGACAGTACCAGTGCGCTGCTGTTCGACGACGACCCCACTTCGCCTCCGTACGGTTAAATTGCTCCCCCTCCCCCGTAGCACCAGCCGCCATATTCTCCTGCCAATTCGCTCAAGGTCTTTCGCTTCCATGGCTCCGTTCCAAAATCGTTCAGCTATCCCAGATGACCCCTTCACGTCCTTCGGAAATTTTGACCTTGTCCAGCGTGTACAACTAGATTATACTGATGTGGTCGTCTCAAAATGGCGCAGTCGTGTCAGCGGCCTGACCCTTGTTCATCTAGACTACGAGGGCATGTCTCCCAGCCTATTATTTTCTCGCGCCTCTGAACCTCTCTCCAGCTCCGCTCATCAATGGGTATTTTGTTGTTGCAACTGAGAGTAAGCTCCTTCGTTTTTGTCCTCGTTGTTCCATCCTTCTCACTTTCTCAGTCTTCAATGATAGTGGTTGTCCTCACACCTTGGAACAGTGTGTTCCTCGTTTATCTTTTCGTTATCATTGTTTTGATACTGATCTTTCAGCCTGGTCTTCATGGGCTCGGAGAAATACCCATATAAAGGCATCATAGACCACCTTGCTAACCGTGGTTTCTCTGAAGGCACAAACGCTTGGACGGATAATGACCATACAGGTAAGTAATATTGTTCCCCCGTCAGTTTCCCTCACCTCTATTTCCATGCAGCCTTTACTGCCTCAACGGCCGGAGAACAGGGATTCCTGCAGCTCCTGCCAATATACTTAGATCATATACTATATCCCACAATGTCTAAAGCTGCTTTCCTAACAGAGGTATGATCAGCTTGTTCAGCTTAGGAGGACTCATGTCACTGGCCTTGTAGGTTCACCATATCAATGCCAAAGGTGAAGACGCCGGTGTAGTGTACAGCGAAATGCAAGGGCGCGAGAACACCTCTGGTGATCTGATGGCTCTCCGGTCAGTGGTGTTGACCTGTGCGGCTTTGTCCTTGTTCATATCCTCTTTAGGTCCCAACGAATCTTGTACCCTCCGGGCAGTGCCTACCGTAGTGAAACTGGTGGCCTGATGGAAGCCCTACGTGTTCTTACAGTGGAACAAAGTAAATATTTCATTGGCCTACTTACATCAACTTATATCTACCATACAGTTCGGGAATACCACAGCACATATTATGTCCCTCATAATCTGTCATTGATAGTCACTGGGAAACTTTCAAGTGGAACTATATCACTTCTTTCTGTTCTCCAGGAAAAGGTTGAGCCCAGTATCGTCGCGCACGGCCAAAATCAGGGACCGTGTCCAATTGGCTGGAAGCAACCATTTGTAGAGACTGCAAGCGCCAACCGCGAGCGCATCAAGGAAGTCATCAAGGAAGCCGTGGAATTCCCAGAGAAAGACGAGAGTCAGGGTGAATTGCTTATCACATATAATGGTCCACCTCCAACAGCATTCTTAGAACGGAAGGTTTGCTTGATATCACCTATTTGTGTAGCTTGCTCAACACCTTTTTAGGCTTTGGATATCTTATCTACCTACCTCACATCATCACCCGTGGCCCCCTTGAACAAAGAGTATATTGAAATAGAATCTCCCCTCTGGTAAGATGGCATATTTACACCATGTCATCATACTCATGCTCTTGAAGCTCTTACATTTACTTCAGTGAAGATGCTCGTGTTACACTGGTGGACCTACCTATTTACATCGGTTCTGTGCCTGCGGAATACTTGGACACCTTTGATGCGAAGCTCTCTGCGAGCTTCCGTCGCATTGTTTCGGAAGGCATTGATATGTCCCGAATGTCGATGGTCATTAACCGGGATGAACGTCAAGTAGAAATTTGGCTCAACACTCAAGTTTGTTGCCTTTGCTGATTGAATATTGTAGTTGCGAAGTAAACTTGAATCTGCGAAGGGAGATACTTTCTCAGGCACGATAATAACAGACTTTTTGTACGGAGCAGCAGATGGCTCGGATTTGCGTGGGGCTTTGGATGAGATCAAGTACTATAATATTCTTAGAGCTTGGAACAGTTCACAATGGACAGAACTCTTGAAGAAGTGAGTCTTATGCGTCTACATTGTACACTGCTTAATTGTATCGCAAGGTACTTCATCGAACAGCCATACATCGTTGTCGTTGGGAAACCCTCGGCAGACCTTGCGGAGAAACTTGAAGTGATCGAAAAAGCTCGACTGGCCGCGCAAGTCGAAAAGCTTGGTCCTGAAGGTCTCGCGAAGGCAGGACAGGAACTCGAGGCTGCAAAAGCCGAACATGATCTTCCCATCCCAAAAGCGATTCTAACCTCTTTTCCTGTCCCAGACGTGAAGAGTATATCATGGATTCCTGTGAAGAGCGTGCAAGAAATGGGCAAGGGCCGGAGTGTTGCTTCCAGACCTTTGTTGCAATCGGGTCTTCAAAAACACATTGAGAGCGATGGCGAGCCATTGTCGGTATTTGTACAATATGATCATGTCAAGGTGATTTTCTTCTCGCGTTAAAACGGTTTTGAGACTGACAGACCTCGTAGTCAGATTTCGTGGGAATTCATGCATTCTTCTCGCTGGCAAACGTGCCGGACGAACTTCGCCCGTTCGTCGTGTCGTTTTGTCTACACCACTTTTCCCACTGAGATCTTATAGATACATCTCCACTTATGCCGCCGCGTTCTTCTCTTTGCCTGTAAGGCTAGAAAACGGTGAAGTATTGAGTCACGAGGAGGTTGTCAATCAACTCGATGACCTGACCGTTTCATATGAAGCGGGGCTCGGGTTATCGGATCAATTCACCGAGTTTGCGCGCATAAGTTTCAAAGTTGAGATCCCACACTACGAGTCTGCCATCACTTGGCTCCGCAATCTTGTTTGGGGTACTGTGTTTGATAAAGAAAGGTGAGCAGTATTTCACGATCCGTCTTAAGTGACTGACTGGCGGAAAAGGCTCCTTGTTTCTGCTGCTAAACTTGCTCAATCCCTTCCTGAACTCAAGCGTGATGGAAGCAATGTCTTGTCGTCCGTATGGGCAGGGACATTATTTGACAAGAGCTCGACGTCGCTCGCTGGCGCAATTTTGTTTCAAGCAGAGTTTGTCCCAAAGCTTATTAGAGACCTTCAGGAGTCTCCAGAACAGGTGATCGCTGCCTTCGAGAAACTACGGAAGTGCCGTATGTACCGTTATTCTGGCATGTCGAGAGGAGTCTCATCGATACTAGTGACTGATCCCTCGGGAATCCGGATATCCGTCACTGGAAATGTACTGGGTCTTAAAAAGCCCCGCAGTACGTGGAACGAAAAACTCGGTCACCTTGTTGTAAGCATTAGGACTCTCTGAACACCATTTGGTTTTACGTCCATTGTTCACTTTTTAGGAGCAGTCAACGTTGGCACCGGTAAAGCTCACTTGCGAGACGCTCAATGAGTTAGGCAGGAACCCTATCAGGAAGGCAAGAACAAAAAGAGTTTTACTGTGCATCCGTTCACCCTTTTCTAGGCGGTTGTTGTTAGTTTGCCCACGATTGAAAGTTCTTTTGTCAGTCACACCACCAAGGGTATCCAAGGATTCGATCATCCAGAGTTCCCGGCATTAAGGGTCGCACTTGAAGTTCTGAACGCGACGGAGAGTTTCCTATGGGTATTATAGAAGCTTGTCTTGGAGTGATTCAAGGTTATGCTGACTCCATTCTCAACAGAGGTCGGTCCGCGGTGCTGGCCTCGCTTACGGCGCGTATATAACTGCCGATAGAGAAGCTGGTCTCATTATTTTCTCCCTGTACCGAGTGGGTTTCCCCCCATGTAGACCATCGCCCTTCTTAACTGTCCACGTAGAGCTCCAACAGCATGGAGGCTTTCACTGAGGTACATAATGTAGTTTCAGGATTGGTTGATGGCTCCGTAGGTTTTTGCCGTTTTGTCTCCCAATTCAGCAGGTTAACTCCATCAGATCGAGCTCGAGGAAACAACGCTAGACGCTGCCAAGAGCAGCATTGTCTACGCTGTTACAAAAAATGTTGCAACAGCAGGCAGAGCAGTAGGTGATTCGGGCATCTAGCGTGTACCATTCTTTCAAACCCCTACAGGCGATCAACTCGTTTACCGACCAAGCGCTCAAGGGTCTGAATCAAGACCACAACCTCCAACTCTTGGAACAATACCAAGCTATCACCAAAGATGACATTCTAGCGTCTCTCAAAAAGTATATCCTACCAATTTTTAGTCCCTCCACCTCTACCGTCGTTGTCGTCACGGCTCCATCCAAGGTTGACCAGATCACACAAGGGTTGACAGATTACGGGTTCGATGTAGAGAAACGCACGTTAGAAGTTGAAGGGGACGAAGATGGGTCACTTGAGAGCAGTAGCGTCTCCGAAGAACATTAGGAGGATAGTCGATAATCACAGTGACAATATTTCTTGTCTGGAATTATTGCTCTTCTGCCAACGCGATCTATATATTTGACCAGCTCATAAATATACGTCCCGTTTGGTGCTAGTCTGAACATCGAGTCTCGCTACTTGCGAGGACTTCAATCATCCGCTCTTGTGCTTCGCCTGGCTGCAGTTCAACGTTACGAAGAAAATCATTTTCGACAAGAAAGTGTATGGCCTGCGACAGATTGGACACCGTGATCCGGATTTCAGGCAGGAGCAGCTTGATGAGATCATTAGAGCAATCGGAGCAAGTAAATGGTAAGTTCTCAGTACATTACGGAGCAATGTGGACCGAGACGCGAACGGATTTCGCGGTGGTTTCTTTGGTTGAGAGATTCTTCCGATGCATTCTTGGGGGGACGCATGTGGCACTTGCACTGCGCTACTGTGCCCAACATCAACACATGGTCGTGGGGTAGGGACTTTGGACGACAGAACTTCGGGTGCTTCGTCGTCGCCTGGGATGGGCCCAGAGATTGAACCTGTTTCCTGAATGCCATTCGTTTTCGCGTCCGCTGGTTGGCTCGAATCGTCCGCAAATGCTGGTCGAGGTTCTCCCCGCCGCACCCAACCTCGGCATCGATAGCCTCTGCTTCTTTGGAACCCTTGTCCTCGGAGACCCTTGCTACCACCCTCCACAAGTGTGGTGTGCTGCCTGTGTTTTTTTCTTGCGCCAGCACCTATATCTTCTGGGGTCAGCTGCCCCCGTGCAACTGCCTCTTCCAATTTCCGTTTCTTTTCTTGAACCTTTGCGTCCGTCGGGAATCGCCTTTTCCGCTCTGCTATCCAGGTATTGATAGCTTCTGGCGTATCCAGTACCAGGGACGTCCCTTGGATTGCTACAGATTTTCTAAATGTCCATCGGATCAGTCAAGGGTCCAATGTAGGATGGCATGAGTATGCACCCTCGTAAACTCGGATCAGCATCCCAATTATCCTTCTTCACCCACCCGGGTGGTAAGATCAAGTGCCGATCCATCATATGAATTTCGACGGACTTGCGGGAGCCAGTAAACGGGCAACCCTGGCGAGTGCATCGACAGTTTCCGGGCTGGTACCAGCTCCCATAAGTGAGATGATCCAGGATAGGTTTGAAAGCCGTCTGCGTATGTGCCTGCTGCCGGGGAGATGGGGTGAACATTGACGACGTTGCGCTGTCCGTGCTTGGGACATAGGTCGATGAAAGTGTATATCCCTCCCTGGTTGTGCGGGGTGGGCCGTTTGAGTAGGTTTGCATGTACGCCTGATAGTAATGTGGTGCATAATGTTGTGCGTACGGGTTGGCCAACGCTGATGTCAGTGCAGTGGTATCATACAAGGGAACCTGGAAGCGCGAATGTTGGGGGTTCATCACAGCGGCGGACGGTGCACGTGATCTCCAATTGCAAGACACGCGTTTCAGACAGCAGAGGAGAACAAGTCAGGGACGCATGTAGTATATCGTCGGGTGGGGCTAAAAAAACGCAGTGCATTGTAGTATGTCAGGGCATGTCGCAATATGTATCTTAGTCAGAGTTATCGTTGGGGACTAGGAGGCTGAAGCAAATCGGAGTCAAGAACATCGAAGTGAAGAGAGGATTTGTGCGTATTTTCGGTGATAAGGGATGAGACATGCACGGGATTGAAGACAAATAACGAACACGGCTCTTCAGAGCGCACGCGCTTGAGGAAGCAACGTGTGGAGAGTGGAGGGGACAAGAACGAGGCATACAGGGACAATTTCGTGAGGAGTCGGACTAATCATGCAAAATTATTGGGAGGAATGTCTGATAGAACGACGGCGAGTTGGATTACTCTTGGGAGTCCTGCTGTTGCTGTTCCCTGCCAATTCTCCTCTCTTTCTCGCTCTCCAGCTGATTGTAGAGTAAAAACAGTGCCTTTTCGTTGGCTGCAGGGGTTCCGATGATGGTGAACATGCGTTCACCGGAATTATCATGTGGGGCCTTCGCGATGGAGATCTTGGATCCAGAGAGTCTGCGAATCTCGGTAATTTTGCTTCCATTACGACCGATGATACATCCGACCATATCAGCAGGAATTAAGATGTTTTGCGTACGAAGATTGGCTGGTGGTTGTGTCATGGAGGGGGAGTGAGGTGAGGGTGGAGACGAACCGCGGCGAGTAACGTCACCGGCGGATCTGCGCGTGCTCAAGCCGCTAGAGTAGCCATTTGCTGGCCGTCGTGAGCCAAGACGTTCCTCGCCAACGCCAGGGTGGAAAGGAACTGTCCCGGCACCCCTCTCCCAGTCCTCTAGCAAGCATTTTGCAATTTCTTCAATCGCACGACTGATGGCTTCTGTGGAACCCTGAACCTCTACGATGCGTTCTGTTGACTGCGGAAGCATCTCTTTTGAGGCCACCATGCGAGCGCCAGAAACATCCTGGATGGCTTTAATTTTGAGGCCGTTGCGACCGATTATCGTGCCCATCAGATTATGAGAGATAAGGAGGCGGATAGAGGTGTGCGGAGATGATGAAGAGAGGGAAATAGGAGGTGGGCTTGATGAGACGAGCTGGGTGATGATGAGGTTGTATGCCTGCAGGCGCAGAGAATTTGTGAGTAAAGCTGAGTTAAAGTTGGGGGGATGGAGAGGGGACGTACCTTTGCAATTGCATCGACAGACCCGCCGACGGTGAGGACACGTTCGTGGACGCCAGGGATGACCTTGCTGACGCCGGCTCTCACTCCAGTCTGCTCTCTGAGATCTGCGACGTTTTTTCCACCCTTTCCGATGATTACGCCGGCTTCCTTTGTGGTTACGAGGGCACGAAGAGTGAGGATATCGTGGGCGGAGGTTGGGGATGGGGAACGGGATACTGCGGGAGAAGCTTTCGTTGGGTGAGCCAGCGGGATGCCCCTAGGGAAAGAGAGGGCCCAACCTGTGTTTTGGTGATGTGCTGTGTGTTCTGCGGACATGATGATGAGGGGGGAAGATGAGGAGGGGACGGCGGCGGGGTCGGTCGAAAAGGTGGCTGCGTGGTCGTTCCCCTCCAACAAACGCGCGTCCGTCGCGTCCCCGCCACCGACAGCACAGCCACTCACACGCAAGAAAAAAAACAAGAGGACGACACCAGACTTGCAGAGGTTACATGGATGATCTTATCGGTACTAAACATAACGTAGTCTGCAGCCCCTCCTAGAATCCGTATTCTGCCAGTTTCTCAAAGGAAGGTGATGCGTCCTCGACCGCCTTTTGGCGCAGCTTCAGCGCTGCAATCTGGAACGCACGGTGAGTTTTGGTCTCCATCGTGCCCCAGCTCTGCTTCACGCACCTTGCGTTCATGAAATGCCTGTGCCTTGATCTTCCTCTTCTCTTCGAGGCGGTCCACGATATCCTTGTAGCCCCACCCAACCTCATGCGACAGACGCTGCACACAATCAATCTGTTATCAACGCATCGCCCGTATCCAGTCTCTCGTCTCCTCGTACCTTGACGGTGCAATATTTCCGGCCAGGCTTCAATCGCAGCACCCGGAGAGCCTCAGGGACGACCATCCGCTTCTTGCGGTCGTATGGTGGAGGAACACCTTCAAAGAGCTTCAACCGCTCCAGCGCGGCGGTACCTCGAGCGGTTTTGTGGGGTACCATGCCGCGGATGGCACGGAAAAGAATTTTGGAAGGGGCGCGGTGGTGGAAGGGACCGGACTTCTTGGGGTTGACAATGTGGCGCTTGTGGAGGAAATTGTGGTAGCGGAGCTGCCAAGGACGAGGCGTTGTATAGACTTGATTCAAGGATAGATGAGTGACGTCGTACCTTGTTGCGGAAGAAACTGCCAGAGATGTTGATCTCCTCGCACCTGACGACGACAATCTTCTGACCGGAAAGGATTTGCTTTGAGATGATAGAGGCCAATCGACCAAGGAGGTGACCCTTGCCATCAATGACGATGGGTGTCGAGGAGAAAGTGGCCATGGCAAAGTCTATATAACGGGTTGAGTTCCGAGCGCGTCGAGAACGAATCGAGGTGGACTTGCCTGGGAGGGGAGGGGAATCAGCAGCGGAGAATGGCTAGGACGACGAGCCCCGCTTACCTGGAGTATCTGGAGGTCGTTGGGGAATGTGGGAACCCGGATAGTGACAGCCACCATGACAAAAACTGTACAGTCATTCTCGGAAATCTCCGGACTAGGTATAGTGTAGTCACAACTTGGCTGCTTGCGCGATCCACTCTGCAGTGGCATAGTCTGAGACCGCCCAAGGTTTGCCTTGCACCTCGTTCTTTCTCCAGTATTCAACTATCCTCTCTCGCTCCCCCACTGCAGTCCACACCCGCCCACACAACTCGTATGGGGCCCCATTCCCAAGTTCCGCCTTGGCAGATGGAAATAAGTCTGTAATGAGATTGATCGCAGCGACCACAGCGACCGTATGTCCCTTGAGTGACTCCGCAGCGCTGGGGATCACATTGGTGCTCTTGTTCAAGTTTGATAGGGCGGCTTCGGTGTTCCGCAAGTATCTTGTCACGAGGCCCCGCCACAGCTTTTCACGCTTGGGCGGTGCTAACCAGTCCTGTGTGTGTGTATGTCAACTGAAACGTTGCCCTTTGTTCCGGACGATACACTACCTTGTTGACGGATGCGTCCAGAACCCGCGCGAGGAAAAACAAGGATGCTTCCTTGATCATCTGCGCACTTACCCTGACCTCGAGACACATATCTGTGAGAAGCTGTTGCAACGCTTAGCTGCCTGCTCTCTGCGCTATCCCATCACGTACAGGTGTTCCTTGAGGTGCCAAAAACTCCTCCAGGAATGACAAAATAGCGGAAGTCTCTGCCAATACAAAGTCCTTGCCTGGCACAGACTTGTCTCTGACCCGTAAAACCGGCAACGCGGAATAAGGGTAAACGTCACCGGTAACTCTTCCTGTCCTCCTCCATTGAACCCAAGTTTCCGGTGAGACTTGTTCAAGGGTGAATGCGACACCTGAATCTGCAAGAAGAAGTAAAACGGGCTCTCCACGAGCTCGAAGTGTGAGATAAGTGAGGTGAAGCATCATGTTCGCTGTCCACTGTGCGTGGTCAACAGTTGATTTCGAAAAATTCTCCGCCAAATCAAAGTGACACGGTAGTCCACTACTATGTTATCCTCCGAAAGGGTATCGCCATTGGCCCCCCTTGAATTTATCTGACAGATTCACTACAAAGAGATGCCCCGAATCAGGGTATTTCTCTTGCAGCCTGCCATCCCCCCCAACAGCACCGCAGTGGGCAGTCGTTACGTATAATTGATCCTCGTCAGGACCTGCGCAACAACTAGATGGTTACGATTCTCCGAGAATCGACCAGGTCAATTGCTTACCTCCAAAGCAGCACGCGGTCACGTTGAGAGCAGTAGGAAAGTGTATTTCGGCGTCGATATCGCCTTGAGGCGAAAATCTTACGATACGAGAGCCTCCCCATCTGCCAAGAGTCGTTCAAAATGTTCTGGCAGCAACCAACCGACGAACCTGGCACTCCATATGTAGCCCGCTTCGTCGATACAGAGGCCATCACAAAATGTCTTTTCCGGTAACCCTTGCGCAATTGCATCAACGATAATCCTCCGATTCGACAACTTTCCATCCTCGAAATCGTAGGCGTAGATGAGATTAGCGAGCGAGTCCGTGAAGTACCTGAAATTTCTCCTGAGACACGCTCGGACAACAGAACAAAATCTCATGCTTGCATGGTCTTTCCATCCGGACTCCAGCCAAGTCCATTCGAGTCCTGTACACTCGAGTAAGCTTACTTCAAAGAGAGAAGCGCAATAGCTGACCGTAAAGGGCCCTTCATCTACAATTCTGCATTCCGACGTGGCTGGGTCATACATCCAAAGCTTTCCTGGGATTCCCCGATCTTTGGAATGAATAGTTCCCACAAAAAATCGGCCGTTTTTATCGCATGCTCCATCATTGAATCTCACATAGGGAGCATGATATTCGGGCAATGGTTTGCAGATATGATGCAGCCTCGAGCCTCCATCCAACACCGCGAAACCGCTGCTCGTGGTACAAGCAAGCTAGAAGATCACAGTTAACGACGGTCGATCAGGAAATTACCCGTAAAACACACACACCCCTTCTCCATGTCTCCTCAGGGCAAGACATGTAATCGGTTCATCAAACATTTCCACAGTCAATGCTAGAGTTCGGGTATCCAGATGGAAAACCTTTTTTGGGGGGAACTCGACGACCGATTCCCCGTGAAAAAAGTTGCCATCTTACCTTGTTCTCACATATGTCCACAAAATGCAACACATGCGTTTTGGGATCATACAGAGGAGCTATCGACGACTTATCAATAACGGAGTTGCGTGGTGGGCGCGCCCAAACCTTCACCGAGGGTACACCCAACTTTCAGCAGGGGTTCATTGACGGTAAATGTTTTAGGTGATGGCATTGGGGGTAAAATGTCACTCCATTGTGAGATTGCATATATATGCAAAAGCTCTCGTGCATCCAAATTGGGTTATCATGCTAAACTTGTGAACAAATGACCCATGCGGCCTAAAATAAGACCAAACGTTGAAGAGTCCCCTATCACAGGCGCTCAGTCCAGGTGAAGAGTGTTTGATTGATACCGAGTACTAAATGACAAGTGGGTAAAGAGTACTAGCCCCTCCCTCAGTGAGCTAATGGACAGTAAGCAATGTGCAACACGGGAGATGGCGCTCAGACCTTCGGGTGTTTTTGCGATATAGTCGATGGCTGTTGGAGGCCAAGGGAATGAGATTAGGTCAGACAACGAATGAAGGAGGCTGACCGTGCTGAACAGTCTTTATTTCATCCGCTTCGGAGTCAGGAATCTCGATAGAAAACTCCTGTGGAGATGACATTAGTCTCATGTCAGCGAAGGAGGGACCACATGAACCTCTTCTACGGCCATGACGACTTCAACCGCATCTAGGCTGTCAAGAGAGAGATCATCCGCAAAGGAGGCCGAAGCTGAGACCTGAAAAATATGTGAGTAGTTGGTGAATGAATGCGTATGTAGTGGAAATGCTACCTTGGAGGGGTCGACCTTGTCGAAACCCTTGAGTACGTTGACGATTCTAGTTTGAATGTCATCCTTGGACAGACCGGCTGCGGCAGAAAAGTTGGCGCGGTGCAGTCTGTACGCAGATTGCTTCGAGACGGCAAAGGTCGGTCGAGCACGGGACAGACTGCGCAGAGTGACACGAGCAAAAGACATTTAAAATGGTGTGAACGCGTCCGACAGACGGTTTTTGCTCGCTGCCCGGAATTTACCGAAGTCGAGAGTCACGTGACTGACTTATGAGGATGGTCGGCTTGATCTTTTTCACTCACTCGTTATCCGCGATGAAGCATGGCGTCGCATTTCGCAAGTTCTCCAGGACATCTTCTCATCGCAATCTGATGCTTCGGTGCGCCGCATAACTGTTTCATCTTGTTTCAACGCTCATACTGCACACCCAGAAACCTCGTCAGCTCGCTGTTCCAACATGAACAAATTCGAACCACGTTTCCAAAGGCCAAGGATGCTGCGAGACTGGCTGACAAGGCACGGAACCCGAATTCTGCCGCCAAACTGTCTAACTCCATGAGTAGATCATTACTCTCGGTAAGAGAGGCAACGAGACTTCCTATCGCCGTGCCCAGGGCTACCTTCTCAAACCCGAGGTCTTGCCGAAACTTTTCTCTACGTTCGCTCAGAGATACAAGGAACGCCCGGGCGGCTATACGCGTGTTGTCCAGATCGATAATCGGAAGGGCGACAATGCACCTATGGCGCTTCTGGAATTGGTTGACAATCCAAGGGACTTCAAATTTGAGATAACCGCGCGGGCGGTCGGCCGAGAATTGCTCACGGACAAGTTGCGGCGGAACACACCAAGGGGTGTGCTCAACAGTGGTGTCACTCGTGCTCATGCCTCTCTCTCTGAAGAACTCCAATTAAAAGTATCCGATAAAGGGCAGTTGCGCTCCGTGACACGAAGGAACCTCCAGAAGGTGTTGAGATACCGGGGACGCGAGGCACTCGCCGACATTGGCCGGAAAGCGGCCGCGCACATCGTGAGTCCTTCGAATGTTTTTTTTTAAATGGCACCGTCATCTCATTCCTTTCAGGAGTCACTTCTTGCTAGACCGATACTACAACACAGAATACAGGCCGCCGAGAGCTCGAGAGCAGAGAATGCCAAGGCTCCGTATAGTGCAATGTTTCCCAAGACATCTCTGCACGCAGGGTCTGCAGCTCCTGGGGAGGTTCGCCCCGCTGGGCAACTTGTCAAGGGTGCACTTACACGGACAAGTTGGCTTCCCAGGAGTCGGTCACGTCTTGCCAGGAAAGGTTCAAAACCTATACCTTACACTGTGCAGAACCTGCGGCTTTTGTCAGCACAATAACAGACATGCCTGTACAGTTTGTCGCGGTCCATGCGGTGTTATATTTAGATTGTTGATTGTTTCAGTCGACTGTTCTCGCCCGAAAAGCAAACAACAATATGAATGATGGATGGGTCCAAGTAACACGAGGACAATAAGTGATACAAGAGGATGCATGGTGGACTGATCACAGGCCATTGCGGATTACAAGTCAATGATACCAAGCATATGAAGAATGTTAGTTGACCAAGAGTCACTGGGGGGCTTTCACTCCCGCCTGGATGGATTGATACGATCCAGAGGCGGGAGTGGATAAGAAATAAGTTTATAGGTTACATATTACGTTGAGCGCGACTGATTATCCGCCAGCAGAAAGTCCGGCATTCTGTCGTAGACGATAGGTATAGTATGACGGCGTGTGTCTGGAGAGGGTATAACTTTGTGGAGGGATCACTGGGAGATCGGTGAGAGGTACGCGAATATTCTGTGGTCAACTAGACGTACAGAGTCATTCCAGACGTTGAAGCGATAATCTCGCCAGACGCGGTCGACCGTGACACCGCTACATAGTGGGGGTGGAGATGCGCGCGGGGAAGTGCGGGAGGAAGGACCGCCGGAGAAGAGCTGTGATATGTCGCAATGTATGTCTCTCCAGCTTCGGGCACTGTGAAGGCGCATGATGGGTCAAGAGGAGGGCGGGAGGTGAACGAGGCGCACCTCACGTTGGCGACTTTTGTGCGCGACTTGAGAGCGTACTTGTAGACCGAGCCCGCGTCAAGGATGAGGGTGACGCTTTCGCCAGGGTGGAGCAAGACGATGGCGCTAGTGGTCCTTCCATAGTCACGCAAGAGCTGTACGGTTGCGCAGTCGTGGGTGTCGTTTGTGAAGTCGAGGCAGACCTCGTAGGAGTGTTGTGTTGGAACGGGCATGTGGGTGTTGTTGGACGGCGTCCCAGACGCTCACGGTGTGTGTGTTTTGAGATGAAGCCTGCCCCGTACGCAGCTGGTTTTGTGAGCCTTGCGTGAGGGAGCAGGACGAGTTTCAGACAGGCCACGTTGACGACGGACTGTAATTGTTGCGCTTCTAACGCGGGTGCACGTTGATTCGGCGAGGACAACATCTCCATGGGATCGTTCCTCGACTTGCCATCCGATGTGCGTCTCATCGTGTACGATCTCGTCCTTGCCGACAATCAGTCCCTCCTCCACTTCAGACAGCCCTCCAACGCCCACCTTCATCTCCTCCACACCTCCAGGCTTCTCTACTACGAGGCCCGCGATTCATTTCACAGTTATGTTTCCCTGCGAAACGAGGCTCAGTTGGGGCGTTTTCACCATTATATCTCCTCCTCCTCTCCAGAAACAGCCCTCTCCGTTCGGTGGGCAGATGTCGCCAATGACGGTCGCATCGTGGAGACCCTCCGTACCGGCCGTGTTTGTACTCCTCTAGCTTCCCTGCCTCCACAACCTCATTCGGCCCCTTCCTAGGCCACCCCGGCTTCCCAGCTCTACCGCACCCTTGCAAAGTTGACTTGTCTAGAAACGTTGCGCGTGTTCGATGTTCGCCACTATCACCCCTTTACCATGAACAGTATGCTCTCTCTCACCACCCCCAATCCATCTCCTAACTGTCGTTTCCAGTCCCACAACTGCGCTACCATCTTGACTTTGAAGCCGCCTTGTACCCTAGCGATACCCCAGCACCCCCCCACCTCATCGCCTATGAGCTTTACCTTGATCCCTCCACGCGCGTCACCATGTTCGATCGCCTCCCTGGTGATCGCGTTCGCTCATTGCGTTTGTCCGGTGACTGCCATATCGCTCCCAACGCGTCCTTCCCGGCCCTTCGCCACCTCACCATTCGCGGCGTCACGAGCAACACCTTTGACAGCATCAAATTCAACTCTGTCTTTGCCAGCTCTCGGCTCGACTCATTCACACATGCACAAGGTCATCGTCTGGGGTTCGAAATCAGAAACATTCACCTCCAGTCTCTCACCGACGGCCCAGGATGTTGCCTTCGGAAGCTGGTTCTCCTGGGCAGCACCCGGCTTACCACCTCTGTCATTGCATCTTGCTTGCGCAATCTCCCGATGCTCGAGTACTTTGCACTTTCACTCGTGACAGTAAGTGAGCTTAGGGAAAATTTCATCCTTGCGTTGGGGCGTTCCCTCCGGACCCTCAAGTTGCAGGTTATTCATGCCTGGTATGCGATTCCGTTGTTCGGCGAAGAACGTATCATTTGTAACAGTTTGGAGGAGCGGATCCTGTCTCCAAAATCACCATTAACCACAATCTACGCTTCCTTTCACAGTCGTATTATGACAGAGGATGGGAGGGAGGAGAGGTGGAAACGTATCGCACAGGCTCAACATCTCGCACTAAAGATAGGTCCATGGGAGGACGACGAAGATGTCTGAATCAATATGTCATAATGTGGACAGCTGGAGTCCGTGGGGTAACTAAAAATGTTGTTATTCCCATCTACAGTTTGCAACGTAAGTAAGTCACTGTGCTTGAATCCAACGATTTACGAACCCGTTCATGTGTCGGCATCAATAACCACCAGGATGAGGCTGGTCAGTATGCTGATTATCGTTGTACTCCCGTGACTGGTAGGTATCGTAACCATCATAACGTTCTTTCTGTTGTGGGGCACCAACGATCGTAGACACCGTGCTATCATGCCTCGTGTGTCCGCGACCACGACCCTCATCAAGCTCGTAGGAAGCTCTAGAAGAATCCCAGGGATCACCCCGGTCGGCCATTGGGATATCATCCGTCAGTGGTCTGGTTGAATCATTGAGTGCATCATACTTCTCGTGATCCTCTCGCTGAGACGTGCCATATGATGACACGACGAAGAGGAAATACGCCTAGAGGACGTGGTAAACGTACGGATTGCAATGGTGATTAGGTCGTCGCTCACCTGGACGAGGGCAAAGAAGACCCAAGCACCAGCCATCAGACCAACGTCAACCCACGTAAATATATCACAGAGAGTCTGGCCCTCTGATGACGTGCCGCCATTGGACCCGCTAGCTGGAAAGAAAGTGGACTCGCAATTGGATTGGGCGGTGGAGTGACGAGAGGCAGAAATGATAAGCCAGACAGCAGCAATGGAAAACACTGCGATACATGCGCCTGTGTGAAGAGTGACGTATCTACGATACATGATTGGTTTTTCCTGTGTGTATGAGATGAAGTGAGACAGGATGGACGTGGGCTGCCACTTACTCGTGCGACGCCCAGGAAGCCTAGAATCTGGATCGCCGCTGCTACATAACAGAAGATAGCAAAGAGCAAAGGAGCAAAGGATGGAGTTGCAGCACCGACGACTTGGAAGATGAGAGTGAGACTGCGGAGAAGACAAGTAGGATTGGAAGGGGATGCATACTCGACGGGGTAGCGACTGAGAGTGTCCCGACGACGATGGCGATGACGAACTGTTCTGTGATGGTGGCATATATGCCCGGATTGATGAGAGGGACTGCACAACAACAATATTCTCGTGGTCTCATGGTGGTTGGAGGAGGAGGAGGAGG
>QFEQ01002558.1:258155-276775 GCA_003316335.1 Hemileccinum impolitum
GTAGTAGGAGGGGCAGAAGAGGTAGTAGGTGGGGCAGAAGAGGAAGTAGGTGGGGCAGAAGAGGAAGTAGTGGGAGAGACAGAATAGGTAGTGGGAGGGGCGGAAGAGGTAGGCGAGGGAGCCTCGCTGGTTGTTGCAGGGGCGTAAGAAGAGGTGGGGAGAGGAGAAAAGGACGTGTCCGGTGGAGAGATGGTAGGGAGTGCAGAGATGGAGGAGTTGGTTGGACGAGGTATGCAACGCCTTTCAAGTGCGCGATGGGGAACGTTGGCGGGGACGGCGCGGCGGGCGTGGGCGTGAGGGTGGGCGTTGCGTGCGATGTGGGGGGAGGCGATGACGGTGGAGAGGGCAAAGGCAATGAGAGCAAAGAGAGAAACGAACGGGGCCATGGCTAACGAGGGAGAGGAAAGAGGGAACGGATGATTTTATGGCGAGCGATCATTGCAGGCGTATATATAGGGTTATGTAATACAGAATACCCGAAATGGAAACTAATCGCCAGCGCGTGCTGCAAACATTTTGACGAGGGCGAGGCCAGCGAGGGACTCGACGCTGGCGGCGTACGCATCGACTTGCCCGAGTAGCAGCATGTTCTCCAACCGACTCGGCTCAGCAGGTATCTTGAACAGACGACTCACATCCTCCTCTGGAAGCGGACTCAGCCCCTCCAAAACCCGCTGCGCATTCTCCTCTTTCCGTTTCGCCACGTACGTCTCCGCCCGCATCTTCTCCCGCGCGATCTGCCTCGTCAGATACGCCACGTTTCCATCCTCAGTCCGGTAGTTGTCGATCGCCTCCGATACCTGCTCAAGGCTCCGCGACAGCCCCGCCTGTCCGACATCCAGCACCGACAACGATCGCCCAATCGACGCCGTCTCCCTCGGTGACGCCACCGTCTTCAAGAACGCGCTCGCTAACGGGTTCGTCCGTATTCTCAGCGGTATCTCCTCTAGGATAGACGAAAACATCAGCCGATGCGTCGTCAGGCTGGATACCGTAAGCCATCCACATCCTATATCCGCAAGGCACCACACCCACCTCGACGAGCTAAAATTTCCCCTCTTGTATGCATCCATAAACGCTGCCGTCAGTCTGAATGCCCGGAACGACGCATTTCCCCGTCCCGTCTGCGAAACGTCTGTCCATTCCATTAATCTCTGTCACCTACCCTCCACAAGAAATCAAATCAAATCACCGTGCACAATGACCACCCCCCCGTGCCTTAGTCTCTCTTGATGTATCGCCTGCGTATCTATCAGCGTTTGATTAAAGAACGCCCCCAGTGCCGTCGCTTGATAGAACCCGACGACGTTGTCATCCCCTTGCACCTCCTTGAGCGATCGCAACATCGACGCCTGATATCGTGCTAACATTCACTTCCTTGTTCGGCCCTTCATCAATCAATTTCATGTTCGTGATGAACCCACCAATAGATTTTGATGTTTTATCTTCTTCCTCGTTTGTCTGACTCGGTAATGGGAAACTGTTGGATACCTCAAGGACCCCTTCTAGGTCAAGTCCGAGCAAAAGGCCGTGCGCAGAGGCAGACGGTGCCTCGCGACCATGCTGTACGATCTTCGTAACAACCTACGACACCGTACAACAACAGGGCCGCATCAGTGAAACATCATCGAGCAGGGTACCAGCGGCGAAAAAGTGGATCGCGTGTGGCCAGAAAGACGGATATGAACAACGCATACCAGAGCATCTAGTTGTACGCAACTGAGCGGTATCTCTGCCTCGATGTCGATCGCGGTAGACATGGAAGCCGGAATGGCTTCATACGTTGGCGCAGCTGGCGTCGGGGCAGAGGCAGGTGTTGGCAACGTTGCAGCCAGCGCTGCGGCCATCGACGGGGCCGCCATTTTTTTCAGCCCAAGACTACCCTCCAGCGTAAGAGAAAAAGAAACGAGACGAGTGCTGACTAAGCAACCAGGCTGACCCGATCTTCGAGTCCATCCAAAACTTGTCCTTGTCCTCCTCCTCCCCCCATGGCTCTGTCTCGTTCAACTCGGATAACGCTCTTGCTGGTCATAGACATTTTATTCTTCTTCATAGAACTCGTCGTCGGTACGTGGCAGCCTCCCCTTTGCCACCCCCCTCTAATCTCCACAGGCTATGCGGTTGGCTCACTTGCTCTGGTCGCCGATAGCTTCCATATGCTCAAGTAAGTGGCATGCCCACATCTCTGCCCCCATTCATCCTCCCACAGCGACGTCATGAGCTTGATCGTAGCTCTGTATGCTATCAGGGTGTGTTATAAACTTGCCGCATTTCATTGCAACTCATCGCGTTCCACACGCAGCTTTCGAGTCAAAATGCAAATAATTCGCGCTACTCCTACGGCTGGCACAGGGCAGAGATCCTTGCCGCTCTCGTCAATGGCGTTTTCCTGTTGGCACTCTGCTTCTCTATTGCAATGGAGGCTTTGGAACGCTTCTTCAGCACGCCTGGTACCCTTTTCTACCCGCCCTAAAAGTTTACCACTCAACTTTTCGCAGAGATTTCAAACCCTAGACTGGTAGTAATTGTCGGATCTTTCGGCCTGGCGTCTAACATCGTCGGCCTATTCCTCTTCCACGGTATGAAAGGCCTGCTTTGTCTCGTTCCCACGTAACCATTCGTCACAGAACATGGTCACACCCATGAGCACAAGGGCAGTATACCATCGTCTCGACCTGCCAGTATACATGTCGTTCAAGACAATAATGTCTCCCGGAACCGCTCTACATCCTACTCGTCGCTATACGGACACCCTGTCGCTACGCGTGCGTCGCTCGTACAAACCGCTCAAGACATTGCATCTTTCCCTCCGCATTCGCGACGGTACCCGTCGCAACATACGTCCATCCAGGAAGACACTAGTCGGTCCAGTGAAGAAACCCCCCTGCTTAGGGCACCGACCGAGGACACTCCTCAACCATCTGGGATGTCTGCAGAACACGTCGGTCGTCCGCATGGGCAGCGTCATATGCACGGGTCGATGAACATGCGGGCCTTGGTGTTACACGTCTTGGGTGATGCCCTTGGCAACGTTGGCGTCATCGCCACCGGTCTCGTCATCTGGCTCACGACATGGAAATACAAGTTTTATTTCGATCCAGTAATCAGTCTCGTGATCACGGTCATCATTTTTTCGTCTGCATTGCCGCTGGGTACGCTTTTCCTCATTTTACTTGATCGACATTGATCCTGATGTCTGGACCACCTCAAGTTCGAAGCGCGTCCTTCATTCTGTTACAGGGTGTACCCCCAACAATCTCCCTTGATGAAGTGCGGGCGTCGATTCTAAACGTCAAGGGCGTGCTTTCGGTCCATGAGCTGCATGTCTGGCAACTCTCTGAATCTAAAATTGTCGCATCAGTGCATGTGATGGCATCTCGTGATCACGACTTTATGCCAATAGCTGTAGAAATTCGCAAAGCGCTTCATCACCTTGGCATTCATTCCAGTACTATCCAACCCGAATATCACTCACGTAGCCCTCATGTAATACCCGAGGAACACTTGAAGGTGCGTAGGCTAATACTTTGGTGACGTTGAACGGTGGTTGATCCATCTGTCTGCTAGATGTCTACGGATTCATCTTGTCTCATTCTTTGTCCGCCAGACCAAAACTGCGATCCTTTGGAAAATGCCTGCTGTCGTGCGTCTCTTTTTTAGCCATCGTAGTTTTGGTTGACGACGTTGGTAGCTCCGCCAGCATCCGCGGCGTAAGATGACTTATTAGTATTCACAGTTGCACAACCTAGACCACATTTGATCCTCTACTATTGTAGACTACAAACTTGTCACGTCATGAATACCGGGAAGTTTGCAGCAAACGGAGTTAATGTGCCCAAGCGTTCGAGAATTGTCCTACTCGTCCTCGAAGTTGTTTTACGTGTGCGGAGGTCCACAGCTAGCTTTCTCGCCAATACAGCACTTGCCTGGCCCTGAAGTGTGGTGTGCTCATTGCACATGGTCTGCAGTGCCCATTCGAGATGAAGAGCATTGGAAAGTGCACCAGCGATGATCGTTGCTAAAAGTTCCGTGTTCATACTTGTGTCGCCTGCTTGTTTATCAACTGCAGCAATCAATCGAGGCAGAATGTTGTACATGAAGAGGGGGAGAAGTGGGGGTACGCCAGAGCGTGGCACGACAAGCACGAATGTCATGATTCGGCGACACGTCTCTGTCTCTCCGAGGCTTGCAGCAACGCACAGCTCACTCCAGAGTAGTAGGAGAAATTTCGTAGGCGTAGTGATGGTGAGGCAGCGGCCCACATCGATGCGAGGTGCCTTGTGCTGCCGTGCCAACGCAAAAGCCTCGCGGATTTCACGTCTAGGAAAATCCAAGAACGCGTCTGGTGGGGCCGTCGAAGGGTCTTCCAGTGATTGACTATTTCCTATGACTAAGGTGGTCATCGTCAAAATGATCAGCCAACAAGAGATGAATATACTCACCCTCCCTGTTGACAGACAATGTCTGCAGTGCAAGCAATCTGATGGCACCAATATCGTAATGGAGACTCGAAATCACGAGCTGCGTGCGTTTTCCAGAAAGGATTTTTAGAATGTTTGGACTACAGAGACGAAGAATCACATGGGGACAGGTCGATGCCAATAGCAAACTTTGTAAAACCTCCAGTTGGACAGGGGCAGCATACCTATACACTCCGTCAACAAAATGGTTTTATTAACAAAACAAAATTGGCATGGAAACTCACCGTTGCTGGACTTCAAAGAGCATCGCATGAACAACTCCTACGAGCGTCCAGTTGAGAAGGGGACCAAGGAAATATGAGATGCCGTTGTGGAGTACGTCATTATCTATACGTCCCTCCTGTCGCGCGATGCAAGCTTGTGAGAAAAGTGTTGGGGACATTTGGAGTAAAGTAATGGGTTTCGTCGACCTGAATTTCAAGTTTAGTATCACGGCAAAGAGACGGGATGAGTACCTGAATTTACCGGAGGATAGTATCATCAATACCTTCACTGCTGCTGTCAAATATAGCCTTAAACCATCCGGTAAACGCTGTTTTTACATCAGGAGGAAGGTCCTCCGGATGATAGACCCGTGAGGACCGTAAAAAGGCTGTGCGAAGCACTTTACCACCCCTCCTTAGCCAGGGTGACGAAATCTGCAAGGCATTAATTCAGGCCCAATTGAGGAGCACAATATTATGAATATACTGGCCTGAAACTTGGTTAACACCATCTGAATGAACAATACGATGTCTCCCAGATGGCTAACAGCCGTTTGTGGATCGCCTTTGTGCCACTCAATGAGCATCCTTATGTCGTCAAGGAGTACACATACCAATAGTTTCGCAATCGTACTCGTGAAGCAATTCCAATGCCTCGAACACAAGGTCCGTAATCTTCAAGTGGAGAGACAAGATATCGAGGGCGGAATCATGCGCATAGAGAATTTTAGTAAGATGGCTGAGAATTTCTAAATCTCCAGACTTAGAGTGGGATGTGAAACGCTACAGATTTTCGTTGTTCAGTGTGCAAGAGTCTACATTCTCAAGCGCTTACTTTGTGGACTACTTGAGCGAAGAATTGGTGACTCCCTGGTTCCAGACGGATACGGTGCAATAATGTTTGAGTATCTTCCTCACTCAGTTCCATAGTTAGTCTTGACTCGAGATAATTCTGCAAAATGACATCAGCTAAGACTCTATGCGGATGACGACTATTTCACCTCGAGTGTACAGTTATGCTCGAAAGCTTCAGCCTGAAGGCGTGTCCCAGGATCGTTCGCGAGAGTGGCATCTGCAGCTACTGCGAATGCCTGGTCTATAAGCCCGACAGCGTATAGTTGCTGTATCAAATCTCTGATGAATGAGCCTGCGCTGAAATCCAAGTATGAATAGATAACCACATCTCCGAGGAAGTATTCAACCTAGCAGTTTCTTCTTCACTTGTTTCCCTGGTCCTCGCTTGCGCGTAGACGTGATCACACCGCGACAGCAAATCGGAGCGCTGAAGTACCGCTGAGACTGCAGCATGCATCGCGGCACGCTGTAGAGGGATGAGGTACGTTAGCTTACGGAGGCGGTAATACACACCCAGTCTGCCTCGGCCGTTCCATGGTTCTCTAGCTCATTTTCGAATGTGTGCAGCAGACGAGGCAACTGTAAATTTGAGCTCAATATAGCAGGGTTTATGCGCGTAATAAGGGAGCTCACGCGACCAAGGACAAACGCTCTCCATATGAAAAAAGATCCGTCATGGATCCCTCTTGGCGAGCTTTGCGCGACACAGGTCATGGATGCCAACAGCATCTGGGTGTAAAAGACATTTGAAGCCAAGGACGTCCATCGCAATAGGCTCGTTAGCAGTGCCACGGCCTCCGAACCACTACCGGCACCATAATCGCTAGCCCGGGATGCGATCTTGCAAGCTGTTAGCGCAGCAGTAATGAAAAGGGGGAATAGCTCACGAGAGACTGTAACAATAGGCCGCAAGAGATAAAATCGGCTTCGAGGTTGGAACCCAGCACATCACTCTTCCCGAGGGCAAGTTGGGTATGTATCATCTGTGCCTCACGAGCAGCCTTGGCGTCATCACCGATTAGGAGGCTCAAAGAGAACACGAATGTCTCCAGCACTTGACGGACCTCTGGAGAGAGTCGCACGGAATGGAGCAAGTCACTGGCGTCTCCAAAACATATCATGGCTTGGGTTGTCGACATTTGCAAAACGTCCGGAACGCAGGGCAAAAGCAGGGTGATAAGTTCGGAAGCGGATGTCGAGAGCGTGTGGAAACCAGAAGGTGAGAGTGCGTATGCCTGACGGAGGAACGCTAGTGCGTCGTTTACTGTAGCTAGTATGGTAGTTTGGGAACCCGCGGAGGGAAGAAGGGAACCGAACGGTGACATTCCAGAGGTATAGCGATTATCCAACGCTATGCGACAAAGCGTATCAAGCGTCGAGCCATTTTGAAGCTGTGATGACCGCGCCGCGCGGAGGAACGTGGCAACGAAGTCCGAAGTCGATACCAGCCCATTACTCAGGGCGAGTCTGAGATAGCTCAAGAGAATAGGATTGGCATCGTAGATGCTGCATAGGTCGATAATTGCATCTGTAGTTCCAGTGTGCGGTTCATGGATTAGTTCCCTGACAGCAGAGTATATTTGCGCACCACTGACGGCGGGCCCGACGTCAAGTGAGCGATGGATCGATGTTTCTCTATCCACCAATAGTTTGCAAAGCTCGAACCACTTCGAGTGCGGGCTGATCGATTAGAATACATGGTTCAGCTTCTAGCCAGCACTACCTCACCTGAACTGAAGAGATGCCAGTTTGATATGAGTTCCGAGTCAAACTCGCCAAGGACATGGAAGTAGAGTTAGGATGCAAGTGGAAAATGACGCAGAGCACAAAATTCACAACTAGTACGTGCGCGTACCAACACGGGGATATAATATACCTCAGGCTCGTGTTTATTCTCGTCCCATTGATTAATCGCAAGTCGATATAGTAAGAGTTCATGACAAGCGTCATCCTGAACATTTCAACACCCTTTCAGAGAAAATGAAATGCAAGGTGAATGATGCAATGTTGCGAGTAAGGTATCGAGAATCTCCAAAGAGCGCAGCGCACGCATCAAAGATGGAATATCTATCCTCTTTAACCCTTCAGTCCGCCTGCGGGAGACTAGCGCATGAAGGGTATCAACCCCATCATACTTTGGACATGAGGCGCCGTGTCTCTTGAGGAGTGAAGCGCAGAATGGTCGATAAGACTCTTACGAGGTTTGGCTACAGAAGCTTGTCACCCACACGCCGAGTCAATTGGCCTCCAGCACTTACTCTCATCTCCTTGTGCTCTAGAAATTGAAGAATAACATTTCGCAGGTACTCATAATTAATATCTTCTTCATTCCTGACCAGTGGGAGCGAAGAGGAGGAAGGCGTGTCCGGGATCGAGGAGATAGAACTCCGTGAGTCTGTGACTTCCGGTCGAGACGTCCAATATCCAGCACCCGGATTGCGCTGTCTTTCCAGAACGGCAACTGAATTTTGGACCTTTCGAAGTTCATCTCGAAGGGTCTATTTCTTGTAAGTGAGGATGATACCAGAAAATCAGATACCATACTTTATTTTGTGTGCGTAACAGAGCTTCGCGGGATTTACTCTCCTCAAGTTGCTTCTCGCTATCGTCAGCACGGGCCCCAGCTTCCGAGAGGCGTCGCTGCAGAGTTGACTGCGACGAGACACCAATTAACAAAACGCTGATTATGAATGTATATACACTCACCTCGGCATCCTTAGAGGTGTCAATCTGCATCTGGAGTTCATACAATCGGTCGTACTGAGAACGAACTTCGGTTTGGAACTTCTCGATCTCGGCCTTCAACGCTCCGGTTTTATCTTCATCGCGCTCGCGCAATTGAACAGAGGACTGAAGCATGTGTTTTAGTTCCTCGGTCTCCTTGGTCTTTTCTGTAAGCTTGCGACTCCAGGTTGCTTCGGCTTCGGTGCGCTCTTTCTCAACGGTTGACAATATCCTCTTGAGTTCCGAGAGCTTCGCCTCGTATTTGCTTTCTATTGAGGAGACTAGTTGTGAAATTTCCTCTGTGGAAACACCGGCGACTTGTGATCGCATTTCGTGCTCCCCTCGAAGTTCACCGACTTCATCGCTGAGTAGAGTGATTCGCTCTTGCAATTCTTTCAGCTGGAACTGAAGCTCTGTGTTTTGTGCTTGAAGTGACTCCACATGACACTGAAAGGACTCAAGCTCAGCCTGTCGTAGTTCCAGCTGCTCAAAAAATGATTCATTTTCGCCGGTGAGATTGGTCACCGTGTGCTCAAGGGTGCTGATACGCGATTTTTGGGCAGAAATTTGGGTAGAGTACGAAGTCTAGGAAGCTATGAGTAGTCGATCAATATATTGCACGGTACGTTACCTTCTGTGCGTTCGTTTCAGCATCAAACTGTTTTCTTACAGTTTGCATATCCCTTTCCGCACGGTCCTTGGCGGCAGCGATGTCCTTGTCAAATTGAGCTCGCAACCCGGCGATCGCTTTCTCGCGCTCTGCGTTGGCCACATCGATTTCCCTTTCCAGGCTGGCTCGCTCAGCACGATCCTTCTCCTTCTCCTCCGAGTTTTTGTCGCTTGTCTCGTTCAGCTCTCGCAGCGCATCGTCCCTCTCCTTCTCTGCCTTGACCAACTTCTGCCTCACCGTTTTGAGTAAACTTATGGCCTTGACTCTCTTCTCCTCCTCTTCTTTGGCAATTTCGTTCGCCTTGGAGACTTCGGCGCGCAGGTGTTCGATATCCGAATCTCGCCTAACATTGTCCGCTTGTGTATGCGAAGCTGCAGATTGGGATGCAGTGATGAGGGCCTCAGCCTCGGTCAATTGTCGTCGCAGTTTTTCAATTTGATCCGACTGAAGAACAGTTTCCTGTCGATGGATGTCCCGGAGTTCTTCCAATCGTTCTTCCTGCCCTACGGGTGACATTTTCTTTCAGAACTGATGAGAGGCAAAGGATGACGAGCGTACGTGTGAGCTTTCCATTGAGTCGCTGCAGCTCATCTTGGCTGAGCTGAGGAAAAAATGATGACCAGATCCATCCTAGGACATCCCTACTCACCTCGATTTTCATATTGACATTGATAAGATACTCGTGCAAGGCTGCGATATCCTTGGATCCATCTAACGGTGTCAGCTCGCTGATAACATTATCTATATCCCGTTTTTCAACTTGAAGTTTCATGAACGAAGTGGATATGTCTGGTGCACCTAATGTTTATGCTAGCCCAGATATGCAAGACATGCGACTTGCCTAAAAATCTTTGCTCCACCAGTTTAAGACGTTTTTGAAGTACCTCGACATCTGCATCCTTTGAGCTATCGACGGACATCATAGGTTCAGGCTCTGCTTCGATGCTCTCTTCTCCAGAAGGATCCGCGTCAATAAGTTCGGAAGCTTGGGTAGATTGTTGCATCGGAGGCTGCTGTGGTGCTTGTTGCGTCAGTGTTACATCCACGCAAAAATCGGTGGCGGCGTCTGTGTGTATAGCATCCGTCGAGTCGGCAGCTGAGCAAGCGGGATCAGGCTGGGGATGAATGGGTGGCGTAGCACCGTTTAATTCTGATGGAGGAGCCAAAGCATCATCAGCGTGTCCACGTTCTTCGGCCTGGTGATCAGCGGAGGGGGTAGTATCTCTTGGGGAGTCTGTCGAAGTGGGTGAAAGTGGATGCTGGGTAACAGGGACAGCATGAGGGGTGGGTGTCGACGGGTTTGGGCTTGCTGAGGATTCAGACGCGGCAAAGGATGCACGCAAACGGTCCTCTAGAGTTGATTTGCGCAGACCAGAATCGCCTGTGCTCTTCGTGGCCGACGAAGGGCCAGGGCTGGCAGACCGTGGTCTGTGTGTATTCTGTTGCGCTGGAGTAGGACTGGCGATCCGTTGGGCCGCGATTGACTTGCGGAGGTTTATGAGTGCACTTTCGGCCAAGTGTGCTGAGGACTGGCGCAGAGGATCTGGAGACTGACTCCTACCGTCCGGGGGATTGTCTTGAGGCTGCGCGAGACTTTCCACCGCCTGGCGGAACTGGGAAAACATTCGGGGTTGGGAGACAAGGCGGTTAGCAGCCAAGTACGTCACGACTTTTACTTGAACGCACACAAAAGGTTGGACGCTCAACGGTAGTACTAGGTAGACGACCATCCATCGCATTCAAACCAAGTAAAAAAATACACGGCAGATAGACTACGAGGTTTCATCAGGTGACGACTCTACTTGTTTGCCCTTGCTGTTTGAGGGAATTGGGGAACTTCCTCTTGGGGGGTCTGATGAGGCTAGTGGAGAGACAGAGTTTGCGAGCTGCCACGAAGGTATGGATGGTCTACCGGTGGAGGTTGGTAGTGGGGATGAGGGAGAACTTGAGAGGGCGCTCGGACCACGACTGAGTAAAAGCGCCTTGAGAGACTTGAGCTCTTGTTGAAGCTCTGCGAGTGACTGTTTCTGAGATTCCTTATTCTTGTCGATCATCTTGAACAGGATGCTGTTCAGAGGAGAGGGGGGGGAGAGGAGGGGAGGGGAGTACCTTGGGTAGCATGTCTCGGATGTTCTCGATCTCGTCGCGAATTTCCCGCATTTCGTCCCTCGTCTTTGTCTCTGCTTGACGCATTTCGGCGACGACGTCCTGGACGTCTCCAACAGCCTTGTCGACGCGCCCTCTTTGCTCGTCGACTGCTGCGCGCACGGAAGCGGTCTCTGCTTGTATTTCCTTTAGGAGAGCCTCTGCGGCGTCGAACTGGGCGGTGAGGGCGTCGCGGTCCTGCTCGTAGGCTGTGGCCGACGGTGGTTTCAGATGGGGGAGTAGGTACTTGTTGAACAGGACGACTGCGCCGTACGCGACGGTGCCTGACAGGACGGCGGTGATCTAGGTGGGATGAGGTGAGGGGTGATGCGAGGACGAGAAGACGCACGAAATGGTCGCGCCAATCACGGCGGTGGTGGTGCTGGTGCTGGGTGGGGAATGGCTGGGCGGTGATTCTGATGGCGTGGTCTATTTCGTGTGGAGAGAGGCCCTTTGCCTCGAGGAACTGGATGCGCTGCTGAACGGGTGCATTCTGGGTCTGATCAAGGTGAGCGGTGAGCGGGACGACTTGGGGGGACGAGGACGACTTGCGTTTGGGTCTGACAAGAACGCGACCGCGTTTTTCAAGAGGTCGTGTCTGTCCATGTTTTGATTCACACTCCGCTCTCGCGCCTCTTCCCTTCTCTCCTTCCATGTTTCGTCTGGCAGCAGCACACAGAGCCGCCCTCGCCCGCACACCGTCAGGTCCGTCTCTCCTCCTCCTCCTCCTCCTCCTCCCTCCCTCACGCCTCCCCCAGCCTTGACAGTCTCAGCGCGTTGCCGGTCGACATGGAGGCCCTCCCCCCCACGACCCAGCCCGCCTTTCCCCCTTGGTGAGCCTTTGCTCCTCGTCCTTGTTCTCCTTCCTTACCTCCCACCAGCCCACAGACGTCGCTATGCTGACGTGGCCACGAAATTCGCCCGCTCCAAGCCACACATGAACATTGGCACCATTGGTATCCTCTCCCTTCTTCCAACCCGACGCGCCTTGACGCGTTCACAGGTCACGTCGACCATGGAAAGACGACCCTCACTGCTGCCATCACCAAAGTTCTCGCAGACAAGGGCTCCGCAAAGTTCACTGACTACTCTCAGATCGACAAGGCCCCCGAGGAAAAGGCCCGTGGTATCACCATCAATTCTGCCCATGTAGAATACGAGTCCGATGCGCGTCACTATGCACACGTCGACTGTCCTGGTCACGCCGACTGTGCGTTCTCCTTATCCCCCACCCCCCTTCCACTCATCCCTCCTAGACATCAAGAACATGATTACCGGTGCCGCACAGATGGACGGCGGTATCATCGTCGTCTCAGCCACCGACGGCCAGATGCCTCAAACCCGCGAACATCTTCTCCTTGCTCGCCAAGTCGGCATTAAAAAACTCGTCGTCTTCATCAACAAGGTCGATATGGTCCCCGACGCCGAAATGCTCGAATTGGTCGACATGGAGATGCGCGACCTCCTCTCGACATACAACTTTGATGGCGAAAACACCCCTATCATTATGGGTTCAGCTTTGGCTGCTCTCGAGGGTCGAGACGATGAGATTGGCAAAGACAAAATCTTTGATCTCATACAAGCTTGTGACCGTTGGCTCGATGTTCCCCCTCGTATGTTTCTTCTTCGCTTTCAATCTTGGAATAAAGTCGATCATCTCGCAAAGGTGACCTCGAAAAACCTTTCCTCATGCCTGTCGAGGATGTCTTCTCTATTCCCGGTCGTGGTACTGTGGCTACCGGTCGCGTGAGTAAAATCTATCCACAACGTGTGGTTTATTCATTCACTCTCTTCGTCAGGCCGAGCGTGGCGTGATCGCAAAGGGTGAGGAAGTCGAGGTTCTTGGTCTTGGTTCATCACTCAAGACCACTTTGACTGGCATCGGTTAGCTCGCTCATGTTTCCCCTTTCAACATACTCACTTGTACCTCAACAGAAATGTTCCACAAGGAACTGGACAGAGTAAGCATTCCTTGTTCCTGACAAAGTCAAGTGGCCCATAATTGCTGTTGGCAGGGTGAAGCTGGGGACAACATGGGCGTTTTGCTTCGTGGTGTCAAGCGAGAACAGCTCAAACGCGGTCAAATTATTGCCGTTCCCGGTTCGATTAAAGGAGTCAAGCAGTTTCAAGCCCAACTCTATATCCTCACCAAAGATGAAGGTTTGTCGTGACAGCGCTTGCATCTCATTATGCTGACATATTCCAGGCGGACGATACACACCATTTGTGGCCAACTACCGCCCACAACTCTTCCTTCGGACTGCTGACATCACGACATCACTGACCTTCCCACCTGACACTCCGGATGCGGAGGATAAAATGGTGGGTTGTGTTGCAATTTGGCAAGGATTGTACTAACTTGTACGTCAGGTTATGCCCGGCGACAATGTAGAGATGGTTTGTTCCCTCCAGACGGATGTCGCCGCAGAAGTCGGTTCTCGGTATGTCTTTGAATTCCGGCGTGCAGGGTGGTTCTGACCGTAACCTTTTTCAAGATTTACGCTTCGTGAGGGCAACAAGACAAGTGAGTATTGCGTGCTTGCCGCCGAGAACGGGACTGACTTGAATTCAACGTGTTTAGTTGGTACAGGCATTATTACCAAGGTCTTGGAATACGCTTAAAAGATGGATATATGAATGTCATATAATTTGCTTCTATCAATCATGCTGTCGCGCATTATTCTTCCGTCAACATCTCTCAGCATTGCCTATCAATACACATGTTTGGGCTGATCTGCCACTATGTGCAAGCATAAAGTGCAAGAGATGGTGGCCTTGGGAGCCTCATTGCACATGAACAGACTTTGCAATCAGAATCCTACCATGGAGGTTAAGAAATGAGAGTGCATCCGGCCGTCGACCTGAACTATTCTCCTTGACAATAAATGTCAGAACGTTGGCTTTGCCAGCCTCGTCTCAAATGAACTGATAAACACCACAGGATGGCAGTGCGCTCGACCCACTTACACCGACAGGATACAAGAGGACAATGAACCTGTCAAGTGAGTTGTTGATGCTACCTAGCAGATGCCACTGCGTCTGTTGGATAGGCAGGTATGACCGCATCCTCCCTCGGTCTTCTACGGTTCCATGCAGAGAATGTGACATTGAAGTCTATGAAGACGACTCATACTTGTACTTCTCCCCGCGAGCCTCCATTCTCTGTTTTGCCTCTTTCAGTGCCCATGCTTGTATGCTAGACAGAGTTGGTCAATCTGCGCGTGTGGGGGGAAAGCAATGGCACATGCCTCGTGTCAGGCTTGTAGTACAGTAATACTGCAGCCAACGCCATCGACCCAAACATCCCAAAGTACCAGATATTTTCCCATTCCTCTTTCACGCGCTTCTGGCCTGGTGGTAGTGGCTGGAATGTGTGCGGGTTTTGAGTCCGAGTTTTATGCGACTGCCAAATGGGGGGGAGATACCTTTTCGCCAAACAACCAGCCAGTGGGTTCGTTGTAATGTGGTGCGCCGTGTGATGCATGGCGGCGACCAAGAGCGTGTCGGGGTAGTACGGTGACTGCTCGCAAAGATGGTGGCATGAGTGTGGTTGCGGATGTGTTCGGTGTTGAAACGATGATCAAGTATACAAATGTAAACAAGGTACGGGTCATGAAATACATCTAGACAAGATGGTGTAGTCGTATTCATCCTCTGCCTCATCTTCCGAGTTCTTGGAAAAGTCTGGCGACATCGCATCTATGGTGAATCTGCATTTCCTGTCAGTCCGATTTGTTACCGGAAAGCGCCATCTGCGTACCCTGTTGCCTTGTAGAATAGCATTGCCGTGTGGTTTGCTACATGTATATGAGCGACGTCGTGGATTGAACGAGGTCTGGGACGACCTTTGAAAACAGTCAGCATGACCTTTGTCATGTCCCATTGCGCGCCGACATCAGAGATCATTTCGATCAACAACCTCCCAAGGCCGAACCGTCTAGACTCCTTTGACACCTGGAGTTCATAGCTGTGCGACGTCAGACTGACCAACCGCCATCGAATGAAGTCCGGGACCTACCAGTAGATCACGTTTTGGCGGTCCTCCCTCTCGAAACGAAATACGGAATAGGCGACAACACTCGAGCTGGTGACATCGCATGCAATGACGAATCGACTCAGTGGATTAAACATTTCTTTCCGCTTTTTCAGAGGATTCCAGCCAAACGAAGAGTCACAGTACCTGTGGTGGCATTGGCACAACGAACGGGAGCAACGGTTCACCAGCGAGACCTACAGTTGATACATGTTCTCCTCGAATATGCGCCAGATCTGGTCACGTTGATCATCGCATACCTCGGATGTCGTCTTGACAGCGAATGAAAAGCTGAAGAGGCAGTGTGGAACACGGCACTAGACCAAGCAGGGGCGACGACGCACTTTTTGTCACATATGGCGCACGTTGGGGGGATGGAGACGGCGAGGACACCTGATGACACCTACGACTCAGGACATTGGAGGGATGAAAACGAAAGAAAGAAAAACCTGGTTGGCTCTGCGCGTGGCTGCACTCCAGGGCATGTGTGCTTACTTTTGGTAATTGGATCCCACGCGTTCTTACCGTCTGCCTCTGATGAAGCTTGACGCAACCGATCTGAGGTATATTACCTCGGATGAATTCAGAGTATTAACTGCGGTATGAAACATCCCACTCGATTGTCGCGCATTTTGCTGCACTATATCAAAACCCAAGGTTGAAATCGGATCCAAGAATCACCAAATCGTGCCGACCACCCTGATTGTGCAGATCTCTGGTCTGCGTAATGGAGGTGTCAACAAAATCGTGGGCTCCCTTGCGAAACGTAACTTGGTCGCCCGGGTCCAGAATGCGAAATGTTAGCCTGCGAGTCCCTAATGATACCGAAGGGGCATGACTGACCTGATACAGACGATGGATATCGGCTAACTTATGGGGGATACGACTATTTGGCGATGCGCGCGCTCTCAAAACGGGACTCTTTGTATTCGGTTGGAAATCAGATCGGCGTTGGAAAGGAGGCTGGTGTGTTTACATAGTCTCGTTGCCGCCTGCCTTGTTACGGCTCATATGCCATTCGACAGACGTATACCTCGTGGCTGATGGGGAGGGCAACGAGATGGTGTTGAAATTGCACCGGTGAGTGGTTACTCGCGGCGCGGGTCATGTGGGGCCAAGCAGAACTCGAGCAGCCTCGGTCGCATATCGTTTCGTGCGATCAAGGAAAAGCGGGACTATTTGGGTAAGCGTAAGTCTGCATCATGGATGTATATGTCTCGCCTTGCTGCACAAAAGGAGTGGGCGTTCATCAAGGTGAGCGTGGGCAATATGCTGGTTGTGGGTTGGCCAACGAGCGTTGTAGGTCCTGCACGAACACCAATTTCCGGTTCCACGGCCCATCGATCAAGCACGACACTGCATCCTCATGGAGGCTGTTGATGCGTATCCACTGTGAGTCAATATGCCCGCCATCCCTCAAGTTCGATGCGATGTATGGTGTGCAGGCGACAGATCTCGGATATCTCGTCACCTGGGAAATTATATTCGACGTTGATGGACATTATCGTTCGTTTTGCGCGGGCGGGGCTCATCCATGGCGATTATAACGAGTTCAATATCCTTATTCGCCGAGAAAGTGGAGAGCCTGTCGTTATTGATTTTCCGCAGATGGTAAGCACGTCACACGAGAATGCGGAATGGTAAGCTCGGGTATCTTGGCGATCGTCGGCAAGATGATCAACGGCGGCGTAAACTAGGTATTTCAACCGAGATGTGGAGTGCATCAGGAAATTCTTCAAGCGACGGTTCAAATATGAGAGCGTCCTGTATCCTCGGTTCAACGCGATCAAACGCAGTGACGATAAAGAAGGCGGATGTTTCCGATTGGATGTTGCGGTTGCAGCGAGCGGATTTACGAAAAAGGATCAGAAAGTTCTGGAGGAGGTAGGCTTCTTGATGCTTTTCCTGTGGAGTGCCGTCTGATTACGTCTGGAGTACATGGAAACTGTGACGGGGGAAGAATACAGAGGCAATGATGAAGATACGGATTCCGAAGAAGAAGAAGAAGAGGAAGAAGAAGAGGAAGGTGATACGGGAGAGGTGGAAGGTGATGAGGAAGAGGACGGAGATGAGGGAGGGGCAGGGGAGAGAGAAAAAGACGGGGGTGACGCGCTCGAAAATGTGCAATTTGAAAACGAAGGCGGGTCGAAGGACAAGGACAAGGAGGATGGGCCAGGGTCAGGATCATCTCGACCGTCTACGGCACATTCTCGTTTGTCCCGTTCGCCGCCGCGTTCACGTTCACCCACGCCGGATACGCTCACGGCGGCACTGAAGCTGCGAGGTGTAAATGTTCGGGAGAGGGTGGCGAGCGATCTAGCGAAACGTCGGCGAGAGCAAAAAAAGTACCACGGCAAGCGTGGGGGTGAGCGAGTGGGACGTGTGCAGGGGAGTAAAGCAAAGCAGGACGAGCGGGTGAGGTTTGACAGGGGTGGGATTTGGGACTGAGAATCGTTACGAAGAGGGAGCCCCAAAACGGTGGCAACGATCAAGTTGTAACGAGCACAATGTGTTATCGTACGATTACTAAACGGAGTAGACTAAGCGGAACGGTGATGATGATGATGATGGTGACCGGCATGAACGCCCATGCCCATTCCGGAGACGTCGACCGAGTGTCTGCGTACGTCCGCCTCGAGTGCCATGGTCGAGGGGGCGGAGGGATGAGAGAGGGACGACTTGGAGGGATTGTGGGTGCCGAGCAGCTTGCGGAGATTGGTGTTCTGTTGGGTGGTCAGTGGGGAACGAGGCGAATGGGGAGGGGAGTACGGACCGAGCGCTCGAGTTCCAAGAGCCTCAGTTTGAGATGGGTTGCGTCATGCTGCAAGCCGGCGACCATGCTCTGTGCGAGATGGATGGGCAGGAGGAGAGGAGAAGCGGAAACAAGGTACCTTTGCGGTCTTTGAGTTGAGGCCACGATAGGGTTCGAGGCGTTCGAACGGAATGGGATATAAGCCGATGCTGAGCAGTTGATTGTGAAGGCGGTCGATGTGGGCTTCGAGGGAGGCGATGTATATGGTGCGCCTGTGTGGTGCACCCATGGTAGAACTGAGGGGGAATGAGTGATTGGGCAAGAATGGAGATGGAGATCAGACAGTTCTTGGGGAGAAAAGAGTTGTTTCTCGAGGACGTGGTTCCATATTTTGCGACGTTTTGAGCCGTCCTTTTTGGCGTAGAGACGGGCATAAGGATGTGCGATGGTAATCCTGGCAGAGGAGCGGGATGCGGGTGGGGGGGCAAAGGATATGCCGTCGTCGGGAAAGGGATACATCGCTGCTGTGGATCGGAGGTGGACTGGGTTATATATGCGCGTGTGGATCGTCGGCATCGGGAGCGAATAGGGGTATCGCGATCGCCGAGGAGGGCGTTGCGAGCGCCCGATGCAGAGGTTGATCGCGTTGGGATCGGAATTAAATTCCAACTCCGCGACAGGTGCGTGACACAGCGGGCGCATCTGGCCCTCTCGCCCGATCCGGTCATCCATTTTCCCCTTCCTGTCATCGTGCTCC
>QFEQ01002558.1:276829-398171 GCA_003316335.1 Hemileccinum impolitum
TGCACTTTATAAAATCCGCCTCTTTTCCTTGTCCTCTTCATGTTGCCCGCGTACAATTTCAACACCGATCTCGTCGATGCATCCATCGTCGATCCGTACGACCAAACACTCACCTTTCACTATCCAGACTCATCCTGGATTAGTACCCCCACACGACCCGTGCCCGACTACTCCCAGCAGCTGTTCCCCACCCCCTCCGAACTGCTCTCAAATATAAGCCATGTCATCGATTCCCGTCCTTATATCCCCTCCCCTCCTCCCCCTCGCCACTCCCCTCCAATCAACAACGCCGTCACGAAGACGGAGAGCCAACGCAAGGCGCGACAGCGCGCACTGGCGGAAGAAATCGGTTTCAACCCCACCGATCCGTACGTACACCCCCCTCTTTCTCTCTCTTCCGTTCGTGCTCCTCTCTCACCAGTGACACCATCTCGTCCCACGAGAAAAAACGCCACTATCTAGAGTGTCTGGAGCAATACGTCCTCTACCTTCATGAGCAGCTCCGACTCGTCCAGACCGCTCCCCTTGCGCTCGAACGCGTATCCACATACCGCGGTCTGTCCTCTCGCAGCATACGCACGCTCCTCGTCCACATGCAAAACACCAACAAGACCCTCCACGAAGGCACGCTTGTCGAGGAACAGGTGGTAGGGCCAGAGCATTCCCAGACATGTCGCCGTGTGTTCTGATCGCCCTTTTCCCAGTTTCTTGATTTGTCAGACCAGGTCGTCGCTGCCCATGGTGCCGGCCTTCCCCTCAGACGCCATTCCGTAGACGTCCCCGGCATGTCGAGGAACGCGTATCATCCCGCATTGTCTGTTTTTGACCCCGACGACATGACGGCGTCTGCGAGTCCTTGCTCGGCAGAGGGAAACTCGGCTAGTTCAGACGCCTCGACAGACCTAGCGACGCAGCGGTTTCTCTTTCCTGCCCCGGGTGATGGGATGTGATTCGTACCTCCAAGCCATGTAGTACTCTAGAATGATCGTCGTTGCCTGTCACGTGACTTGCGGATCCTCGGTCACATGGGACGTAAAAAGTGTGAGAAAGCGTGTCGCCGGGGAAACCGACCATGTGCCGCCGGGACAGCCGCCACTCGTCCCATGTCGGAAGCAGATCAGAGAAGGAAGAAACCACCATAAACGGGAAAATCCACCTGGCCATGCTCGCAATCAATCGCGCGAAGTCGATGGCACATTTTTAGGACGACGTTCCCTGTCATCATGACAAGTGACCGGAGAACGCCACCCTGACCATACCGGAAAGTGAGCACATACGCATTCCGAGGGGAGCCGTCATGACCGGTAATTGCGAGGGCGAGCAATATGTCCTCGTCGAGCATTCCCATCACTCCGACGAGACGTGCGTCGAATCGTGGACGTTAATCTCTAACTCGCAGGCGACGATTCTCCTCGGAGCATGTCAGATCGGCCGCGGTGATAGCGCTCCTCCCAGACGCCGTCTTTCTATGGCTCCCAGAGATCCACAGACCGGGATGCTCGTCGAGATTGACAGACGTTCCAGCGAGATTCACAGATTCAGGCAGATCTTGCCCACCCTCGTCGATTTCGACTCTTTCTATTCCACCATCCATTTAGTACTTATAGAGCGTAACGACCAGAGTCCTAGAATACCATGCACGTGAGCATATGCCACCGACCCGAACAACAAGTAAACTGCCTCACAACCGTCTTCACGGATGAACGTCGTCCGCCGGCGCAAATTTGTGTTTGCCCAACAACTTCACTTCCGTCATTCCCTTTCCGCTCCCTGTCACACCAACTGACGTTCACGCCACGTATGAGTCTCCAGCCTTGTCTCCCGTCAGACCATGGCAATGACACCCACCTTTGCCTAGCGGATTATCAGGCGTCTTGAATATGCTCGTTCCCGCCACCCCAGCGATATGCACACCCTTCTTCTCCGACTTTTTGGCAAACTTTTGCCATACCGCTTGCTTCGCGAGCTGTTCCTTGGCTTTGGCCGCTTTCACCTCCAACTTCTTCTCGTTCTTTTTCTTCTTCCGCTCCCTCTCCTCCTCTTCCACTTTCGTCAGCTTCCGCTTGTTCGACACTGTCGGCATCTTTTCTTGGTGGTTGGGCGGCAGTGCCTTGATTTCAGTGCCTTTGACTAGCTCAGTCGTGTTGTAGCCTCGGAACATGATGCTGTAAACGGGATTCTCTGCTGAACCACCAACACTAGTTATTCGAGCAGCGTAAAAACTACCATCTCCCGAATACTTGGCCAGGCATTCGTTGCCAGCCGCCCACGAAAAAGCCGGCGTCGACGAAATTGATTTTCGCGATGGGCCTACACGAGAAGTCGACGCCGTCTCCGCTTGTGCGATGGCCTCTTGTGCGAGCGATATGAGTTCCCCAAGTTCCGATTGAAGAGAAGAAAGCTCTGCATTGTCGGGATCGGCTTGCAGTGCAAGTTCAACCTGAGAGAGCTGCACTTGATACGTTTCGAGATCAGCCTTGTCCATTGCGTCGTGGGAGAGACAGACAAGCCAACAATAATCCTCAGCGCGTCACATTTGCTAACTTCCAAAAAAGGCAACGAATGTCATACAGAAACACTATCCACTAGTACCAACGTCTACGACTCCAAGTCCTGGTAAGGTGGAAGTTCGTCTCCATCTCTCTCCGCCGTGTTTTTGGATGCATTGGCTCCACCTGCAAGTACACGCTCCCTCTCTTCCCTCTCCAGGCGCTTCTTCTCCTCTTCTGCAGACTCCGAGCCGATGACGCACTGATTATCTACTTCTTGGCCCGCTGCCAGTACGCGCTCCCTTTCCTCTCGGGCGAGACGCTGCTTCTCCTCTTCAGCGCTCTCAGTCCTGGAGAAAGCTGTGCCGTACAAGTCTTCCGAAGGTGACTTGCCAGCGCCGGTTGCCGTCGGACCAACGGCAGGCTGGGTGGTTACAGCAGAAGCGCTCTCAACTGATGGCAGCTGGGTGGAAGGGTGATCTTCTTTTCTGGTTGACGTGGGATCGGGAATCGGTGGTGTCAGGGAAAGACCTGGGTGTGAGTCTTGCTCAGCCGCGGGGGACGCTAAACTGCTCAGCTCCGAAGCATGGCTCTCGCCAAAAGAACGGGTGTCTGATCGTGAAAGATCGCCTCCGACGCGCAAATTTAGATTGACCAATCCTGGTTTGTAGCTGTCCAGTGCATGTTGAAGAGATGCACGAACAGTAGCGGTGAGCTCGGTACCGGTATACGGATTCGCAGTGGACGGGGGCAGGGCAGGCAAGGCTCCAATGATCGGTTTCGCCGCTTGCGAGAGGAGAACCAATTTCTCTCCGTACTATACAAGGATGAGTGACCAGCGACGGGATCCTGCTCAGGTACTTTACCTCTCGAATGGCTTCCCATTTGCTCTGCTCGCTTTCTCGAACGGCCTTGCGTTTCAGCAATTCAATTTCCTTCTCGAGTTGCTCGTCGTTTCTTTCTGCGCGCCAAAGTTGTTCTTTCAGCTCTGCAAGGCGACGTTCTCCACCTTTCTCCGGATTGTGCTCAATGCGCGCAATCTGAGTGCGCAATCCGGCGCGGATGTTGCGTTTCGGTGTAATGACAGCCTCGGCATCACGTAGTGCCTTTAGGGAAGATCTAGCATTGTCCAATTTGACGGCCAAGGACGCGGACAAGGAACCATGCACGAAATTCAGAAATGCAAGTCGATCCGTCACTGCGATAAGCGGGTAGGGGGCAGCGTTCGGGATAAATCGGTGACATGGAACAAAATTCCTCACCGTCCGTCAAATCGGGGTCCTGATCCTGCCCCCATGTGTACAATTCCTTGCTTTGGGTTTTCCCGTCTCTGGCGAGCGCATCAAAGTCGAGGGCGACGCCCTTCTCGAGGGTTATGATACGCTGAATGGGGGTGGTCGAGGTGTACTGCTGACCAAAGTTGCGAATCTGGTGCTGCAGTGATTCAAAGGCGAGAGAACGGTGTCCACCCTGCGATGCGGTGTGACTTGGAGAGGAATCACCGGTTGGACTGGTGCCAGGGATATGTCCTGCTAGAGGGGTTTGACTGATAGCATTCTGTGCTTTGTCGGCGATGGATGAGAAGAAACCCGAGACAGGCATGGTGAGTGTAAAATGTCGTTGTTGAGGATGTTGTCAAGGGCTTTTAAGCTCCATGATGGGTGGCTGTGTGATACACGGAGTATATGATATATCTGCTGCGCCTACGTACCCGCAGGGCACAGCTCGCAGCAGGAGCACGAGTTTCACCGGGAACCTGTCAGGAAGGGAAAAACAAAAATATAACGATATATCATTAAAGAGTCACCAAGCAGCTGCCCAAGAACAATCGACGACTCGCATATTCGCCCACTACTCTTCGTGTAAAATGGATAAATCAGCCCGGCGTGAAATGTCTCGTTTACGGGTTGTATGAACACAAGCGGACACTGTCAGACAATGATTTTCTTCGCCGCCTTGCCTTTCTTCTCCGAATCTTTGTGAGACAGAAACTCCACCTCGGTCGCAAGCGGGCCAGCCAACTTTTGCGACTCGGCATACCCGAGCACGTTTGTTTTGAAGTGGCGGCCGACGGTTTCGATCCGCTCTCGTAGCTTGTCGTCCTCTCCCGTGGGAGCTAGCCGCGTCCAAATCGACAATCGATAGAATTGCGGCCGAGTTGAGACAATGACACCGGTGATGAGAGATCGTGGATTGGGCTCGAGCGATTCGCCACTGGTGAGGTAAGGGTCGAATGTTTCGCCAATTGCGGCAAGCATCTGGAGTAGTTCCGACGATCAGTAGACACGACGGGAAGAACGGAAAGGGCATGTACCGTGTAAAGCCACATCTTGTCGACATTACTGCGATTTTTTTCTTTGGGCAATTGTATACTCCACTTGCCACCGTTCTTGTTTGCCTCGTCCTCCCATGCGGGAATGATGCCCTCCTGCAGCATGTGATCAGGGTTTCTTAGGCATCAGATATGGTGATACGTGCCTTGAAAAGATAGTAATTGGCTTTTTGAGGCAGCTGCGAGGGGGGTACGATGTGGTTGTAAAGACTAGGGGGGATGATGAGATTGAACGCGGACCTAATCAATGGAGGATGCTTACCCCCAGAATTCTTCCACACTGGCGAAACTGATCACACGTTTAATGTCCTCCATCCAACCTTGTGCCGCAGCAGCACTGGGAGTCTGAGGTGCGGGTGTCTGGGGAAAAGAGGAAACGGGTGTCTGAGGCAGATTCCGACCCTTTGTGGCAGGAGAGTCGAACCAAAGCGTCCATGGGGAGTAGAGGGGGTGCTGGTGTCGCGGGGAGGTGAGTGATAAGAATGGTAGGACGAGAAAGACAACACCTTGACATTGAAGTTGGTGGGATCGCTAAAGACGGTGCGGATGCCCTCTGCCTGTGCGTGCATATCTACTTCCTGGATTTCGCCAGGCTCTGCCTCTGTGTTTTCTGTGAGCGCGGCGGTGAGCGCGGCCCTGCTGGCTTGTTGGGAGGGGGCGGGGAGGGCTGGGGACATGTTGCTTTTCGATATGAAACTCATCTCCTTTGCCTTTTTTTCTTTTTTTCCCTCCGGATTTTGCCGCACCCGGCATTCGGCGCCTCCGTTCATCGTCCCCTCCGTCGCCGCCCTCCGTTTCCGTCTCCGTCATCGTCCTCAGCGTCGATGGACCTCTTCCATGCAAAAATCGTCGCCGCCGCAACGGGCTCCACGATGACCGCTCTCACGAGTACGCTCTCCGCCCCCCTCCCAGCCCCGCTCACTCTCCCTCTACAGTGACCCCCTTCGACGTCGTCAAGACCCGTCTCCAGACCCAGCCCAAGGAACCCTCTCGCACGGCCCCCAGCAGGTGCTGCCAACCACCAAATCTCCCCTGTGTCCGCAACATGTCGTCTCTTGCACACCCCTTCCCCGCAGAGGAAGTGGTTTGCATCTATGACCACGGCGTACTCAGGAAGGAACCCGTCAATGGCTTTTTGGATGCTGTCCGACACGTCATGAAAGCAGAAGGAATAAGAGGGCTCTGGAAGGGTGCCGGTACATCCTTGTGAGTCACCCGCCCCTCAACGAGATTCTCAATCCTCACCTCGTCTCACAGACTCATCGGCGTCCCTTCTTCGACCATGTACATGCTCACATACGACCACCTCCTACGGAATGTCTTGCCCCCGTTGATACCATCACCTACTCTCGTCCCCCTTTTCGCTGGCATCACTGCCCGTACCTGTCTCACTTCCCTCCTCTCCCCGCTTGAGCTCGTCCGCACCAATCTTCAATCCACACCCAAGTCTCCCGACCAACCACACACCCTCTCTTCCGTCCTCGGTTCGATACGCACAGCCGTTCGTCAGCACGGAATCGTCTTTCTTTGGCGTGGCCTTGGCCCCACTCTCTGGCGTGATGTTCCCTTCAGCGGTATATATTGGGCTGGTTACGAAGCCTGGAAACAGTATTTCGAATCACAAGGAAGAACCGGAACACATGTTGCGTTCGCAAGCGGAGCCATCAGCGGAACAACCGCATCCCTCTTGACATCGCCCTTTGATGTCCTAAAGACCAGACGGCAAGCATTGTTGATGTCGGCAACACTTCCTACCAGAGCGACAGCCACAATACCCCTGTGTCTGCAAATCATGCGAACGGAGGGCGCAAGCGCCTTGTTCGCTGGAGTTCTGCCACGGACAGCCAAGATTGCGCCCGCTTGTGGTATTATGATTGCGTGCTTCGAGGCACGTATTCGTTGCTCTTGACCAACCTACATACTGACCATGCGTAGGGTGTGGGTACATTCTTGACGACAAAAAAAGGATTGACATCATGATCTCACTCGCATTCGTGGCCTTTTGCATCGTACACCACTCACCATAGACATATGTTACAGCATTGCGATAGATAATATCCTGACATATTGGATATCAGACATGATCATGGTATTTGTAGGGCTCAACTATCATATCATCAAAATGATCAACCAAGTCTATTTAGCTGTTTCTTCGCATTCGAGAGTTTAGTCCCAACGAGGTCTACCTCATTATCGAGATTATCCAACATCTCGTTCTGAACGAGAAGCTCCGCGTTGATTGCTTCGCCAAGGTGCCGCTGTCGTTGGAGGATCGAGGTCAATTGTGAGAGTTGAGCGTCTTGCTGCTCTAGCTGCGTCGTCTGCAGCTGATGTAGACCGTGATCGTCCAATGGACGGGTCACCTCGGTTTCTTGAGGCACCTTTGATGCCACGCCAAAGACACGAGTGACCGGTTTACTACCACCAAGAAGTGCTGCACGATCCGACTCCGGAGCCAACACGACACTTGTGAATCCCGAGGTGGGCGAGGGGGCAGGTATGCCTGCACGAGACACCTGACGGGTGACTGTAAGCATCTTGCCCAGCTTCTCGCAGTCGTCCTGCAAGCGTGCCACCATATCCGTCCTCCTCTGCAACTCGCCCTCCGCCATGCCTGACATGCCGAGCTCCTGCAACCCCTCTGTCAGTGTGCGCACGCGAGACAGTATCTCGGCGAGCCTCTTCTTTGCCTGGACGTTGGCGGTGTGCGAAGCATTGACGTCTCCACGATCGGAGAGTGTATCCCGCCTGTTGACGTCCGCGCGCACATCGCGGATGCGCGACTGCAGCTCAAGGTGTTCATCGAGCCACGATGCAGACGAGAACTTGATGCTGCTGCCGCCCTCGAGCGCCGAACCTTGTTTACCTACGGGAACACCAAGAAAGTCACGAAAGGCGTAGCTTTCTCTCCACCTCTCCTCCTTGGCGCTGAGAATGGCGCGCAGGTAGATCTCAAGGCCGACTCTGCGCTGCTCGATGAGTGTAACCTCGTTCTTGAAAGGTCCCTTGAGAACAGAGAGCGAATTTTTGGGCGGGAGTGCTGCGGGCGGTGGTGAACCGGTGGATTTGGTGAGCTCAGTGTGCAGCTCGACGAATTCGGAGTAACGATGCCACATTTGCCATGAGCGAACATGAGCTTGTATTTCTATACGGTAGACGATATGGGGCTTGGGAGTCGCTCGTTGCTCGTGGCTGCGGATGTGAATGGCTTGAATGGCGGTCATACTGCGTCGAGGACAAGAAGGACGGCGACCAAGCGAGGCGCATGTAAAACGTGTTTGGATGTGATCTACACAAGGACTCGGAACTACCATGGAAACAGTACGAAAAAGCTGGCTAAAAGACGGATCACGAAGGAGGGACCTCGAGCGACGACGCCTTGCTTGTGGATGATGCCAATGGCTCTTCGGTCGATTCCGCCATCTCACCAATTGCAACCTCACCAATAACGTATCGCAGCACGTCGCTGAGGGTGATGATCCCAAGTAAACGCCCCTTCTTACCACCCTTCTTTTCTTCTTCCTGCAATAGGTCACTGGCTCGGACACTGGAAAGGTAAGACAAGTGACTTACTTCCCCTTCGACTACCACCAGTCTGTGGACACGACGCTTCTTGATGAGCTGGAGTAGCGTACCGAGGGAGTCGCCAGCTGTACAGATGACAACTCCAGGGAAATCTGGAGACCGTTGGGTAAGAGCTTCGGATATCGTCAAGTCAAGTGCTTGGTATGCTCCAAGCCGAACAAGTGTCTTTTGGAACAAGAGTCAGATACGACCTCGGCATCGTTCTCGTTACGCACGATAACATCAACAGTCTCGTATAGATTGACGACTACACCATCGTCATCAATGATTGGAACGGCCGATATGGCCCGTTCTGAGAACATGTGGACGACGTCAAAAACGGGGGTATTCAGCGTTGCGGTAGCTATCGGCCAATAAGGATTACACGCGGGTGAAACCTCTGATGGAAGGTCCTTCGAGACATATGTTCCGATCTTGAGTTTGCGGAGGGAAAGGTGGAGATATTGTATTTCTCTGGTACACTGGTGAAGCAATGAGGGGAGTCTAAAGGTGTGAAATGAAAGGAATCGAATACATTGATAGAGATGAATTTGAGGAGACGATATTGTGTCAACACAGACACGATTAGCTCGTGACCCGTTTCGGTGTCGTAGTCGAGAAGAGGAAGGCGGCGAGCGTGGGTTTGAATGAGCAGTTTGGCGGCGTCGTAGAGAGTACTGTTGGGATGTTCCTTGAGCATCGGAGGGGTAGCCACGCCAAGGCTCTTCTCGATATCTGACGAGAGAGATCATCGAAGAGTGCCATCGAAGGGAATCGGGGAGAGGACACACCTCGCAACAACTCCAATCGAAATGTCTCGACGTCTGCGGCTGCTGCCTCGTAATTTAGATTATCGTAGTAGTACTGGATGAGGTGGATGATGTCTAGGACAGTGAGCATGCCTGCGAACTTGGACTTTTCGCTGTTCCAGAGCGGAGCAGACACGACGCCTAGGGAGGTGAATTGGGGGGGTGTCAAAGGGCACGGAGGGGAGCGCACCATTGAGAAGAAGGCATTGCAAAGCCTTTTTGACGTTCAGCTTTGTGTCGAGTACGATCAGCCTGAAGCTGACGGGAAATGCGTCGTAGCAGGTGCGTCCTTTGAGGACGTTGCGGATGGCGAACAAGGCAGCATCATGGGATTCCCGAGACTGTACGGGAGGGGGATGTGAAGGAGCTCTGTTTCGTCGTGTGGATGACTTTCTCTTTGGCGGTTTTGGGGACTGTGCCGTGTTCATCGTCGGGGACAGCGAGGAGGAGGAGGAGGATGTGCAAGACCACCCCAGCAGAGGGGGGGTCTTGATACTATATATGGATGTATGGGGATTGGGTTCGTGACCAAGCCTTGGCACAGTCTCGCGCGCTGCGTTCGTCCTCTTTCCAGCCCGCCCATGGCCAGCTCCACCGCTCAGGCCATCCCCGCCGTCGCTCTCCACGTTCCCAGCGATGACCTCGCCTACCCATTCTCCGTCAGCTCATCCCCAGAACAACCACCTGTCCCCGATGCACTCCTCTTCATTCTCCCCCTGCTCATCGTGCTCTCCACTTTCCTTTTCGTCCTCCTTCTCTTCCTTGTATCAATCATCTTCATCCGCAGGCGCCGTGGCATCGTCCTCAGAGATTCCGATGGCCCCATCGACATGATGCGCGAGGAGCTCTATGAAGGCGACGGTGGCTTTGAAGGCGTCGAATCTCGCTGGCTCGAGAGCGTCTCTGACTCAGTCCGTAGCTCATACCTAAGAGCCAAAGGTCCGTTCGTCCTTTCCGTCCCCACAGTTTCAAATCCACCACCTAATTCATGCCATCTTTACCTCTAGATTATCAATTACAGTATCCTCCTAACTCGGAACCAACTGATATCACACTATCGCAATTTCTATCCATACAGGAAAAGGGCGTCTCCGCCTGGTGCTTCGAACCTGACTATGAAACCATTAATTCGCTCCTTGTCCACGCTCGCACCGAGATAACATTCCTCCCCGATCCCGCATCTGCTTCATGCGTTCAATCGAATCTACCCCTTCCGAAACTGAACGAGGTTTATTACTGGGAGGTCAAAATGTTCGATCTCCCAGAAACTACAACAGTTGCCGTTGGCTTGGCCACAAAACCATATCCTCCCTTCCGTTTACCCGGCGTGAGCCGTCACTCCGTCGCATATCTGTCCAATGGTGATAAATGTTACAATTACCCTTTTACTGCGTCTACTTTTGGTCCAGTTCTGAAAGAGGGCGACGTACTCGGTATCGGCTATCGCCCACGCACTGGCACCGTCTTCTTCACACGCAACGGCCGCAAGCTAGAAGATGCCTTTGTTGGCCTCAGTCGCTTCAATCTCTTTCCCACGATTGGCGCCGATGGTCCCTGTAGCGTGCATGTCAATCTCGGTCAGGCTGGCTTTGTCTTCATCGAGGCCAACGTCAAAAAGTGGGGTCTGGCTCCCAGCGTCGGAACACTTGCCCCGCCTCCTGCTTATGGCAGTGAACGGGGTAGCATTTTACTCGATGTCGGTGGTGGCATTCGTCCCAGTGATGCCCCTCTCGCACAGCAAGGCACTCCAGGCGCTTCATCTCCTCCTCCTATACCACGTCGTTCACACCGTCATCGACGACCAAAGAACCCGTCATCGACTACACCTTCTGCCTCATCACCACTCAGGGCAACTCCGTTATCCTCTCGCCTTCAGGCATCCTCAACTCCACCGATTACTCCCATTAGCGAGGAATCGGACGAAAATGGTGCCGGACCATCCAATGATTGCAGATACTTGTCACCGACTGATCTCCCATTCCATACACCTCCTAATCACGACCTCCCATCGTCACCCCCGCCAGATGGGGATAATGGTCAGCAAGATGAGGACTTTTCGTCGTCATCATCGTCGTCCTCGCGTTCTCAATCGCCCGCGAGCGAAAGTGCCGCAGGTGCGAGCAGCCTCTTTAGTATTCCTCGGCTACGGCGGGATTCGTTCACTCACTTCCTGGCCGCCATGCGACACACAGATTCCGAAACTATCATTCAGGTACACCCGCCACCTGACTCGCCCCGTTCTCCGAATCCACCCACGCCTGGTCAGCGTGACATTCATTTACGGGCATTGCCCTCGTCACATCCCCATGAAGTCGTCGACGTCTTACAACCCAGCCACCCAGCATTCTCGAGGCAAGACCCACCAGCTTATTCCCCACTAGATGCGTACGCTTACGCAGAAGGTGTTCATATTGACCTCCCTGCGGACGTTATCGCCGCTGCATTAGAGGGAGGCTCCTTACCTGCTAACGCGATCGGCCAAGGTTCAAGCGCGCGTTCCGAGAGACGCCGAGCCAGGAGGGAAAGGCGATGACATGGATGTATACTAATGCACTTACGGTCGGTCCAATGTTGAGTCTTTCGTCCTTGGATTTCTGCTGACTGTCATATTGCAGTATGGAGCTTTGTAACTTTTGTCAAGGGGCTGATGATGTCTGTCGTACTTCGCTTTCCATTATAATATATGTTTTCTGGCTTTTGGACTTGTACAAACATTACATTCGGAACACGCAACAAAAGTCTGCTCGTGCAATGGGTGTATCCTGTAAATCTAGGTTGAATCCAACATGGTTTACAGGCAGACAACTACGAAGTATGGCCCAAGCTTAAGGTTCGAGTCGCTTGGGATCTCTAGGGAATAAAGACACTCGCCTGATGTTGTTGAGCTTCAAGAACAACATCAGCACACGCTCTAGACCAATCCCCCCCCCTCCATGGGGAGCACAGCCGATTCGGAAGCCGTCCAGGTACCCTTTCATGCTCTCGGGGTCAACACCTTTAGCGCGCATCTGCTGTGCGAGGAATCCAGGGTCGTGGATACGTTGTGCGCCGGACAGAATCTCTTCACCTCGCATGAAGAAGTCGTACGAGTTAGAAAGGGTCTGACGCGGTTTCAGCAAAAAATAGCCAGCTCATCAAATTACTCACCGGGTCCTCTGGGTCCGGCATGGTGTAGAACGGACGAAGGGCAAGGGGAAACTTGTCTATGATGTAGTAGTCTATATCGTACTTGGCTTTTACGATACAGCCAAGTCTCTTCTCGTTCTCCGTGCTGCAGGACAGTTGTTCGGAACGCAAAGGTATTTATTATCGACAACTCACTTAATATCGTCCAAGCTTTCTCGATCCACACCGTCCTCGACAAGGAGGTCGACAGCCTCTTTGAATGTGAAGACCAGAGTTCCCTCTAGGCCATCTCGCCATTTGAATTCTTCCGCTTCAAACTGTCTCCCAACTGTAGCGATCTCTTTAGCATACTGCTCCTTGAGCCCGCGGAATATCGCTTTGAACATGCCATCGAGAACATTGCGGACTTCGTGGTAATGTTCCTCAATCACCATCTCAAGATCCAAACCGACGAACTCCGTGAGGTGACGATGTGTGTTGGAATCCTCGGCGCGAAAGACGGGCCCAATCTCATACACGCGCTCAAAGTCAGCCGCGATGGCCATCTGTTTGGCTAGCTGGGGTGATTGTGCGAGGAATGCGTTGCCTGCCATAGAGTCAACTGACGAGTATGAATAACTGGTACAAGCAAACCTTTGAAATAGTCGACCTTGAAGACAGATGCACCGGATTCTGTCGCAGCACCCTGAAGCTTGGGACTGTGTATCTCGATAAATCCGTTGTTATTCAGGTAGGCGCGGAACATGTTCCCGATAGCATGTTGAAGCCTGAAAATTGCCTGATTGGTCACTGTCTACGTGCATGTCAGGATGGTGGAAAACGAAGCGAGTTATGAAGCACTTGCTCGGAGGTCAAAGACACGATTGTTCAATCGGGTGTCAAGTAAAACTCTGTTGAATTGTCCTTCGATCTCAGAAGCTGCTTCTGGCCTGCTGGCATCCTCAAGGGAAAACGGTAGTCTGGCTTCTATCCCTGCCATGAGCCACAACTGATTTGGATTTGATGGAGATCAGCTTTGTCGTCAGTGAACCATCACTGTAGATTACTGGCCTCGCAGATGTGGATTTCAATGTCATCCACCGTCGCACTCTTGATGAGTTCGGGACTCTTTTTCACTATACCCTCGACTAGGACGACGCTCTCGACGGCCAGTGAGCCAGCCCACTTGACCATCTGTTTGCTAACTTGACCCTCGGTGACTTGCATTAACGCCTGGACAGAATTCGTGCGTTGGCGTAAATTGAGGAAAACCATTTTGTTCCCTTGAAGGCGGGAGGTTTGGATACGAGCTCTGAGGAACACTTGTTCACCATCATTCTGAGCACTCAAAGTGGACATATCCGTGCGTTTGCGGCCTGGCCGCGATTGAGACTGATGCAATGGGAGCTTGCCGTATTTGTCGGCCGCGTAATCCTGTACCAGCACTTCAGATTATGTTTGTTGGGATGAAAGTGGAAAAACCTCGTCTGCAGCTGCTCGAGCCTGTTCCAACTCCATCGCCTTTGCAGCCTTCTCGGCTTTCTTTTTTGCCTTCTCGGCTTCCTTTGCAGCTTTCTTTAGCGCACTTTTTGTCGGGCCATCGCCCCCTTCGGATCTTACGAGCAAGATTGGGCGGGGGATCAATCAGAAGCGGTCCATGCTCACCTCTCCAAGTCGCCATCCATCGTACCTCTGGTGAGTGTTGATTCAGTAAACACGGTCGAGCATAAAGGACGGCGTACCCTTGCTTCCTTGGATCGAGGATCTGGTCCTTTGGGTCCTCGACTGCTCCAGCCATGGTCATAACTGGTGACAAGAGTCAGATCTTATCCAAATCAACTTGACTCGGTAACCCTATTTTAAGGTTAAGGTCACTACCCCGCCAAAGTTGCAACCACCGAAAGGCTGTCGAGTATGAAGATTAAAATACGCTGAGAAAGCCCGAGATTCTCTCGCGCTCGTCGTGAACGGCGACCTCGACGAACCTGGTCGCTGTGCAAGTCGCATCAGTTACGAGCGCAGCGCTGCCGTCGGGCGATTCCGGGTGTCATCAGAAAAGCCAAGACCTGACCTGTGAACGTTCTTTAGACTTTACCCTACTCATAAATGTTGGCCATTCACACCGTTCGTCGTGCTCCCGCTGTCCTCCGTACTGTAGCTTCCTTGTCGACATGGTCAGCCGTTCCTGCTGGTCCTCCGGATCCAATCCTTGGTCGGTGTGCCCTTCCGTCGTGGTCTGCGTATTCACTTTTGGTCAGGTATCACTGAGGCGTTCAAGGCTGACAAAGACCCACACAAAATCAACTTGGGTGTCGGTGCCTACAGAGATGAAACAGGGAAACCTTATGTCCTGCACGCCGTCAAAAAGGTATGTCTGCTGTACTTTGTGCTTTGTAGCGCTCGAGTAGCCACCCTGCGTCTCACAGGCGGAAGACAAGATCTCTCTCGCAAAACTGGACAAGGAATATCTTCCCATCACTGGTCTTGCTGCCTTCACTCAAAATGCTGCCAAGCTCGCCTACGGTAGTGACAGCGTACCACTCAACCAAAATGCAGTCCGTTTCGGCCGGTTCGTTCTGTTTTGGAGAATCGCACTAACATACAACAGATTGCAGTCACCCAATCCATCTCCGGGACAGGTGCGCTTAGGATTGGGGGTGCCTTCATGGCCAGGCATTATCCTGGCGCCAAAATTATTTATCTTCCCGCTCCTACCTGGGGCAACCATATCCCATTGTTTAAGGACTCTGGTCTGGAGGTTCGCTCATACAGATACTTTGACAAGAAGACAGTCGGCCTTGATTTTGATGGCCTAAAGGAGGATTTGAAGGTTAGTGTGGATTTTAGACATGTCACATTTTCTCATGCAGTTTACAGAGCGCACCAGAAGGTGCTATCGTGCTTTTGCATGCTTGTGCACACAATCCCACTGGGGTTGATCCCACCCAGGCGCAATGGAAGGAGCTCTCAGACCTCATTGCCGAAAAGAAGCTTTTCCCGTTCTTTGACATGGCATACCAGGGTTTCGCTTCTGGTTCAACGACACGGGACGCTTTTGCCGTTCGTCACTTTGTCTCTCAAGGCCACAACGTTGCGCTCTGCCAGTCATTTGCGAAGAACATGGGGCTCTATGGCGAACGCGTTGGCGCTTTCTCATTCACTACCGCGAGCGAGGAAGAGAAGAAACGCGTCGAGAGTCAGCTCAAGATTATCGTGCGCCCCATGTACTCGAACCCACCCCTGCACGGTGCTCACATCGCCAACACGATTTTGTCGGACCCTTTGCTTTATCAAGAGTGGGAGGGCGAAGTCAAGGGCATGGCGGATCGCATTATCAGCATGCGGGTAAAGCTGTACGAGCTCTTGACGACCGGGTTCCAGACTCCAGGAACATGGGGACATATCAAGAGCCAAATTGGCATGTTCAGGTGTGTGGTACTTGTCGACGTTTGCGCCGGCGTAGCTCAAGTGGGGTTAGTTTCACTGGTCTGCAGACTGAACAGTGCAAGGCTCTCGCTGAAAAAGCCCATGTTTACATGACAATGGATGGTCGCATCTCGATGGCTGGACTGAATAACAGCAACGTTGAATATTTTGCACAGAGTGTGGATGCAGCAGTTAGAGGAAATCTGTAGCATGCTAATACCACATAGAAGCTAATATGGTCTTTGGATGCTTCCATACTAATCTTGATGGGACACTTCTTTTACGCTGGAAAGTCTATTCGAGTATAAAGCGACTCTGAGGTTCGTAGTTTTTGATTCTCTCCTTTGGTGCTCACCTTTGTTGCATTGCAATCTCAATGCCGTGCACACCAGAGAAGCAATTCCCCGGTGTTTGGCCAGAGTCTCCCGCAGTACGTTCTTTTTCTTGCCCACTGACCTCGTTCCCATTCCCCGTCTCCAGGTCATGGAACACCCGAGCGACTCGCCCCGAGAATCGCACCCCTCCTGCTCTCGCGGCTCTGCAACTCACCTCACCAAGAAGCTTACCCCACTGCGAATCATCGTCCCGCCGACTGAATATTGCCCCTTCAGTACCGATCTCACACTTCCCATCACACCACTTTCCCTTCCAACGCCTGTTTCCTCGTCATGTTTCACGTTCAGTGACAGGCAGGACTTCGCGGACCAGAGCGCGTCTGTCTTACCAATCTTGTTATCTTCAGAAAACACCGCCGTCACCAACTTTGCCTCGCCGACTTCAAGCCAGTTCTTGCTGATGCCCCCCACTCCCCATTTAGAAGACGCGGACAGTGGGACGGCAATCCGTCTATCGCCTCTCGCCACACCCGCCATCCCGAATGAGCTTATGCGTAGTGGATCTAATGGAACCAAGTCCAGGAACCCACCCCCTTGGGAGGTTTCTTCGTCTACTTGGCTCAGCGACCTCGGAGGTCACACGGAAACGGATCGCATATTTCGACATAACCTCCTCGAGGTCGTTTCATTTGATACAGACAGCAGTCCCGCATCCACACCAGCACTAAGCCCGAGTGCGGCGTCCCCCTCATCACAAGTTTCCTCCCCCTTGGCATATAACTTGCCAACATCTCTAACCAGGTCACCGGCGTCGTCGCCACCTCCCCTGTCACCGTACCCGCATATCATGTTCCCCCAGCCTTCTACACCTGCACGCCTTACTCTGAAGCCCACAGGTACGGATACCTTCCCGTCGACACTGGACAGCTTGCAAGCCTGGCGTGAGAGTGTAACGCCTGGGATCCCTCGATCTGAAGAGCCTTGCTCACCACTCACGGAAGATGTTCATGGTCCCCAGTTGGAAGAGCTCATGCTAGAGACAGCCATTTATCCAACCATGTCTTTTCATCAACCGCATTCTCGTCGCCTTTCTCCTCGTACCCCTCGGGCCTCAAGGTCTCAGACCCTCATGAAGCGTGCCAAAATGTTCGGCGGACGTGTCAAACAGCTTGTTACGCGGCAAAATGTTAACGGGCGTCGCGGTAGCATGGACAGAGGTGTCAGTTTCAGCGTCGTCACCAGTCAAGATAGTGAGAACGGCAGCGTGATCTTGATCACTGCCCCGCCGCCGCCGTATGACGTTTGTCCATTGTCACTCACCCCTCATAATCCTACGGGACAGGAGCGCGTGAGATCACGAACAATCTCTGAATACTCCTCCGCGGTGCAGGCAAGCACGGCTGAAGTTGCCACCACCGGCATGGCCGAGTCGGGCTCTGGACAAGGCGGTGGAAACAGGAACGCTCTTCGTCGCCTTTCTCTTGCAGCGCTTTCGACTATAAAGAGGCTTTAACTGGCCACTTTCGGTAACTTTGCCCTTGTAGTTTTGTCCACGAAAATGTTTATTCCATGTCTTGAACCTACGCGTCGCCAGTTTCGGCTTATCCATCGCCACGAAGCTAGTCCTTCGGATAGCATGTCGTTCCTTGCATGTACGTTTTGAAAGTTTCGATTACCTTAGCATTACGCATTTTTGTGCACGCTCCTCCATACATCGCTCTCGTTTTGTTGTATTGGTATCCGGTCACTATATCCTAGCTATGGTTCATCCGCGTTCTTCGCGTGTGGTATGAACAGTGGTGGCTACATAGATGCCAACCGATGATGCACGTTCCCCAAACCACAAATCGATCACTGTCCACCTCAGGCTAAACCAGCTTCTGCAGACACAAGATTCGTGTTCTTCGGCAGATGAGCATTAACACGCTCTCTGTCTGCAAACTGAATTGTGGTCAAGATTCCAACCTCTGTCTTTTCCATCGCCTCTAGCTTGAGATTCCGATAGACACGACACGCCATTGCGCTCGTAAGTGCCACCGCAGGGACCGAAGGCGATAATTGCAAAACTGGAGAAACATTGGGCAATATAGCTAAAATTGAGCGAGTAACGTTGACACCGGTCGTGATCCTGTGGGAAGATTCTTGGTAGTTGGACGATGATCGCAGAGGAAGAGCGTACATATAATATTGTTGTCCACCTTGTAGGATTGCCCGGGAAAGATGAGGAAGGGCGTCAGCACAGCAAAGGGTCTTCCAATTCAACGGCTTCGTAGTGCGATGGAACATGAGAATTTTGTAACTGATCGCAAAGAATACGAGAGCATCAAACAAGACAGGCACTATGAATGCCGCAGACACATAACTCTTGATTCTGGTGTTGATGCAGTGCTTTGTGTTTGCGATCTGATAGTAATCGTGCAGCGGCCCGGGCAGGACTAGCGTGGAGGCACCGATCCCGGCAACCCAAAGAGCCGTAAAAGTAAGTCGAACGAAGCGCTCCTGAAAAAACACAGCATGGACACGTTTGAGAAAGAGATATGAAGACGATCCGGATGCAAAGACCCAGAATATGCAGAGGATTAATTCCATGACACCGCAGTTCTCGACGGGACCAGCTGATGGAGACATAGTGTGCTCATTGATGGGAACAGTTTGATGAGTGACCTACTTTTCGCCAAAGCCGACATGAGTACCACGGCAAGTGCACATGTCCTGATTGAAGTGGTCAGGATAAGTATGCAAAAGTTTGGGAATGATTTACCTGGAAGAAAAGTAAGCGAGTAGAACCGGTGAAAATTTGGTTGTTTGAATTAGTTTCCGGTCGTCGGGTAGGCTGGAAAGGATATCCCATAGTAGAGCCTGTGGCAGTATGTCAATCGTCATTCGGTAAGGTACAGGTTTTGTACCCCAAGGGTAACCAGAAAAACATTTCTTGCCGTTTCGTACTCGTTTGCAACGATGGGTTGGAGATAGTTGAGGTATACGATTGGATTAAGGATAGGATTGGGGTTGCCCTCGTTCAATGCCATCGCTGCAGATCACTTGGCCTAAAGTGAGCTTTAGGGCCGAAGATGCGATTAAGAATGGATTTGCCCATCAAGGGTCGCATTCACAATATACCCATTCAAGGTGTTTACACTGCCGGCAGATGTCGTGAGCCACAGCACACACAGCTACTTACTCGAGGTTGCTCTGACACCCTGTGCCAACTAGTCGGGTTGATGCAGACTCGTCTGATTTGCTGGAAGTAATGGCAGATGACTGTTTCATCTTCTTACTCGACTGCCTGATTGGGCAATTCCATCCGACCTTTTTCAAGCCACGGAACGCGATAGAAGGTTGCTCCATCACTACGATGACCCCGTTGGCGAGTGCAGTGACGTTGGATATCTTCTGTGCCTTGGTGAGTTTTCCTCCGCAGTCTAAACCGACATTGGTGGATCTCGTGATCGTCGCATCCAGGCTGTGCATCGCCGGTTTAATCAGTATGAGCCCACAGTCTCGTGGAGCTTGCTGCTTGTGCTGGCAGTCCCCCTGCCTTCAGCATTCTTGATCAGCCATGCGCTCTCGTTTCCGACCGCCCTTTTGGCAGCTTATGTGGTTTTCTTCACCTCCCTGTTCACGTCGATTGTGGTGTATCGCCTCTCCCCATTTCATCCACTCGCAAAGTATCCCGGACCTATCGCGTGCAAGATTTCTCAGCTGTGGGCTGTGCTTATTTACTCCGGCGGAAAATCTCACCAATATCGCAAACAATTGCATGATCGATATGGTACTATCATCCGCATCGGTACGCCACTCCTCGCGTGTCACTCTGGCTCTACTGATGGATGTCAGGGCCAAACGAACTGTCTGTCACTGACAAAGATATGTTGCCGTACATCCTTGGTCCGCAAGGAATGCCAAGGGGACCTCGTGAGATTCACAAATGCTATCATGCAGCTTCGGACTCATCTCTGATCCGGATCAGTATTCGAGGGGAGGCAAATTACCCCAATCAGCGGCAAGGATATGGGACACTTTAGCTTGATCAGTACCCGCAACCCACTGCGTCATGCAGTCCTACGCAAAGCTTGGAACAAAGCTTTTGCGAACGCTCCTCTGAAGGATTACGAGGACCTGATGCTTTTGCGCACTCATCAATTGATTAATACCCTCGAGACTATCTGTAAAGAACAAGCTTGCATCGACATCGCTACTTGGCTCGGTTACTTCACGTAAACATTTTTTCTTTCGGCTTCCTGATTTCTCTTATTTATGATACTATGCTAGGTTCGATTTCATGGGCGATATGGCGTGAGTCAGATTGTGCAGCCCTCTGACCACTTGAATCATATTCACTTATGAAACGCGGTCAAGTTTCGGTGGCGGATTTGAACTCATGCGGGACCGTGACAGTGCACAACTCTTGCCCAATATGTCAAGATCACTCTAGTCCGTTTATACCAAAGTCTTTTCGTGATCGGTCTCTCACCCCTTTCCAAGCTATGCTTGCCTGTGTCAAGCTGTTCCGTGGTTTTCGCCCGTGTTGCGTAAACTTCCCTACCTCGGAGCACCAATGCGTGCCTTTGGATCGTTTGGTGTCCAGCGGGCCAAGATACGATACAGTCAAGAACCTGACAAGAAGGATCTTTTTTATCATTTGGTCAATATACCCTATCTCTGTCGCGGTCGCATTCCACTGAGTGCTAAATCCAGATTGCGGCATACCATGCTGATTCGCAGGAATCACCCTTCCAACTGATTGTATCGAACTCGATTCTCGCCATCATAGCAGGTGCAGACACAACCGCTACGGCGTTAAGGAACACCGTGTTTTATCTACTCACAAACCCAACATATTACACGCGTTTACGTGAAGAGATAGATGCAACGTTCCCGCCAACAGAGACGAGCTCTCTTCACACAGAAATCCTCGCTGGTCTTCCTATCTTAAATGCAGTGATGTATATTCCCATCCAATTTTGTCTGGAAAGACGCCGACTCGTCTTTTTTTTTTTTGCACCAGAAATGAAGTCCTACGTCTCCAACCTCCTGTCCCAACGGCACTACAACGTGCACCGGCGAAGGGCACAAGCGGCAAGCTAATAGGCACCCAGTATGGTCCAGCCAGGCTTCATAATTTTTGTATCTCACATGTTGTCCAGCTACATCAAAGAAGGTACACATATTCAAGTGCCTCCTTACGTTCTGCACCGTGATCCGAGGTACTTCTTTCCGCGTCCAGATGAATTCTGGCCAGACCGATGGATTTTGGACACTCGGGATTCGCAAGAACTTGTGTTGGACCGCAGCGCCTTCGTACCCTTTTCCACGGGGCCAGCAAACTGTGCCGGAAAGCCCCTGGCGATGCTTGAGCTGAGGGTAGTTGTGTCCTTGCTCGTCATGCATTTCGACATGGAATTCGGTGACGACTTCGATCCAAAGACTTGGATAGAATCCCTCAATGACTTCTTTCTCATGGAGGGTGGAAAGCTGATGGTTAAACTGAGGGTAAGAAGAAATGATCTCGTTTGACGGAGCCTTCAAGTGCGGAATGACCACTTTACATGTACCTCGCTACTCTACCTAGATATCAAGATCCTCGTCGGGATCATCATCGTCAATGTCATCAGCTGAATCTGGTTCATATAGAATTGCACCTCTCGTAGGCACTGAAGGCATAGGTTTGCCTGCAACACGGCATTTACATCTATAATCACACATGCGAAATGATATCTGACCTTCGTGGGCGTATGGCAGAGGGACCTGTGCTCTCGATTTCTCCTGGGATGGAGTAAGTTTTAAATTGAAGGGTACGCTGTGTGTCGTATCGAGCAGCCTCTGAAATTTTTGGTCAGACATTGGTCGACTCCAAAGCAGGGCGACAAGCCTGGTCAGAGAGTTTGCTGCTGGACCAAATTCCCTTTAAGCTGTCCAGCTTCTGAAGGTGTTCCAGACCGATACCGCTCCACGCTTCGATTGTCCGCTCGATCCCTCGTTTACGTCCCTCTGCAGCTATCCCTCTGACTATCAGTTCGACAACAATTTCTCGCAGATCTGTCCCTCCTCCGGTACATGTACCAGTACCCTCGGGTCCGTAGACAAGAGCCTCGCTTTCATGGGCACGTTCGGAAATTGGAATGAATATGGTCCAAAACTTTTCAGCTGGCCCAGTAGGGGGCGGGGGCGTGAAGTATGATGATGAGAGGTGGGTAAGAAGAGACGGTGGGTGGGCAATTATGTGTGTCAAAGTAGCCGAAAGGTGGGTTTGTGTTAATATTGGCAATAGCGGACAAAGAAGAAGATGCAGAATCAACACAGACGGCTCTGCGACGAACACGATTAGAAAGTAGGATGCACCAAGACGGTCATGACATACGTGAACGCGAGGTGATCAGGCTAAGAAGGGACTTGATAAACATGTATGTCTGAGAGTTTGACGCGAGATCTGCAGCAAGGGTGTCTACGGAGTCTATGACCACATGAAGTGATCCCGAGGGAACTGTTCGCAATGAGCATCGGTTGTCTCACCCCGTAAGGACTTATTGACCTGAACGAACGGTGGCCAGAATTTCATCGCACGAGTCATGAACCTCGTCGTATCCAGGAACTCGTTCGGTATAATCAAACACCTTCGGAGGGCCATTCGGGGAGTCTGTGATCAGCGATGGTGGTGGATAAAGAAAACAGAATAGCAAGGTTTGTGCCGGAGGCTTTGCGGGCTGGATGAGGCTGCGAAGCACAGGCAAGCACGTCTGTGAAGTAGAAGATTGAACAAGGATTAAAGGCTGGTGCGGGCGTGGGCCATTTGGGTCGGCAAGGGAAGGAACAAGTGCCATCGCGTGTCATGGATATTGCAAGAAAAATATCTAGTGGAACAATCACAACATTAAATCAAGCGCTACTTGGCGGTCGACTCTTTCTACTGCTGCCTCTCCCATTGAGCTCTCTCCAGACTCATCGCGTCTACCCTCCAACCCAAAATGCCCAGTTTACAGGCCTGTTTCTCCACCGAGAGTCCGAATTCACGCAAGGAGTTATATTTGTAACCGAGAAGAGGAGTAGCCGAGGTTTTGAGAACCTTGACGTCCTGCATCGTCGTGAAAACATGGCGAGCTGCGAACGCTAGGATGTCTTGCTGCACGTTGGATTTGCGGAATTGCTCTTCCACGTAAAAGTGTCGGATGCTTGCAACCGAAGATGTACCACTGGAGTAGAAGTTTTTGGTCTTATCTGTATAATTGTGACCTTGTTCTGTTTTCTTTACAAAGCTCTCCTCCGATTGGGAGTCGTTTGAAGCATCAACGGCAATGAGGCCAATGAACTTGCTGCCATATTCAAGGATAAAAAGCCCCGAAGCGGGTGACCGAGCATAGTATTTTTGCAAGTCTGCAACATCGGGCCTACGCATGAGGTCGGATGAAGCGTCTTCAAAGTATGGTCGATTGATCCTGGAGGACAGAAGGCAGTATAAGTGCGCGTATCAGCCGGTCAAGCTTTCAAGGTCAGGTGCGTACCAATCGATCGCGAACAATATTGGAACGCCCCAGCAAGCGAAAGCTGGCAGTGGTAACAACCATCCCAGCAAGCGATACTCTGGTTTCGGCCACCAGTCCAGTAACTGAATCATGACGCATGACAACCCGACCCATAAGCTCAAGGTCAATGGATGGAACGCAGCTTGGACAATGACAATGAGTCTGCTTTATTTTTTTCTCTCGGGAAAACTTGGAATTTACCTCGTTTGTTGGCTACAGCAAGTCCTTCCATGGCAGCCAATCCAAGCATGAACTTGACGAATTTTTCGTCACCAGTCTTGTATGCGCGGATGATCGCCTTGGGCTCAGCCATTGTGAACAAAGTCACGGTTGGGGAGATATTTCAAACGTGCTCGGATTACTGATACTCCCAACGCTTAAAGTTCCACAGGGCACACGTTCGCTAGCCAGTCACAACCACGCGAATGAGGACGATTTCTAAGGGCTAACACACGGGTCACTGGTGAGTCACCCACTTGGGTTTTCCATCACAGCGTATCAATAGTGCGCACTATTGGGTCTCTGAACAGGTCGGTTCAACCAAACAGTGCTGTGCGGGCCATGTCTGAGGCACTACTTTCGAGTCTTTGGATTTCAATTACGTAGGAACCGAACGGCAGTACTACTACGACGTCCGAGTTGGAGACACTCCGCGGGTGAGACTAATTGTCTTACCAAAGTCGGGTGGAATAAAATGGGTGCTGGTTGTGAATCCTGATCATCTCAGGCACAGCTGGAGCCTCGGCGAGAATTACGTTAATCGAGTCCATCCTGATATTGGTGCGCCCGACGTGTCTACAACTCTTACTGGAACAGAGTCATCAAACTTCGTAAAGTAAAGACATCCATATTGTGGTTCCATCAACGAGCAACAGCGAATTCGTTGATGAGCATGACCTAATGCACTTGTCTTCATCAGTTCGTACAGACAGCGCGCGTAGTAAGGAACATTGCAGGTATGCGCATCGTGAGAAACTAAGGAAACAGAGAGTGACGAAGTGCCAAAAAGAAAGAAGGATACAGTAGTTCTACATCTATTACTTCTTCTTGGCAGCCTTCTCGGCAGACTTGGTAACTGGGGAAAGGATGAGAATGTTTTCGCCACGGAATACCGAAAATCTCACCTTTACCAGATTTCTCCGTCTTCTCAACAGACTTGATGACACCAACAGCGACAGTCTGTCTCATGTCACGAACGGCAAACCGACCCAAAGGTGGGTACTCGTTGTACGACTCGACACACATCGGCTTGGAAGGAACGAGTTTGACAATGCAGGCGTCACCTGACTTGACAAACTTGGGTGCCTGCTCAAGAGACTTGCCACTCCGACGGTCAATCTTCTCAATGAGCTCGGCAAACTTGCAAGCGATGTGGGCGGTGTGACAGTCAAGCACTGGAGCATAGCCAGCACCAATCTGACCGGGGTGATTGAGGACGATGACCTGAGCATTGAAGGAAGCAGCCTCCTTTGCAGGGTCATTCTTGGAGTCAGACGCGACGTTCCCACGACGGATATCTTTGACGGAGACGTTTCTACAAACAGGTTAATTAAGCAACAATAGTTTGGAGAGATAGACAACATACTTGACGTTGAAACCGACGTTGTCACCAGGAACACCTTCAACAAGCTGCTCGTGGTGCATTTCAACAGACTTGACTTCCGTAGTCACGCCTGTAGGCGCAAAGGTAACGACCATGCCGGCCTTGATGACACCAGTTTCAACACGACCGACAGGTACCGTTCCGATACCGCCGATCTTGTAAACATCCTGAAGAGGAAGGCGAAGGGGTTTGTCCGAGGGGCGAGTAGGAGGCTCGATGGCATCAATGGCATCGAGCAGTGTCTTTCCCTTAGCGACACCACCCTTGATCTCCCTAGTCCAGCCCTTGTACCAGGGCATACTATTTCGACTGAGAACGCTGCATGTTAAACTGATAGAATAATGCTTACTTGGGTGACTCCTCCAGCATGTTGTCACCATGCCAGCCAGAGATAGGCACAAAGGCGACGGCTTTGGGGTTGTAGCCAACTTTCTTAATGAAGGTCGAAGTTTCCTTGACAATTTCATTGAAACGATCCTCACTCCACTGTTGATAGCATATCAAACTATATTCGTCCGAGGAGAATGGATAACACACCTTGGTCGTGTCCATTTTGTTTACAGCAACGATGAGCTGCCGCACGCCGAGAGTGAATGCCAGAAGAGCGTGTTCGCGGGTCTGACCATCCTTGGAGATACCAGCCTCGAACTCACCGGTGCCGCCGGCAATGATGAGGACGGCACAGTCAGCCTGGGAAGTACCGGTGATCATGTTCTTGATAAAATCACGGTGTCCAGGTGCGTCAATGACCTGATGTCCTGTGAGAATAGCTCTGCTACGCGTTTGAAGGCGAGGACATACGGTGACCATGTACTTCGGGGTCTCGAATTTCCAAAGGGCGATATCAATAGTGATACCACGCTCACGCTCGGCCTTAAGCTTATCGAGCACCCATGCTAGAGCTTGTATCAGCGACCTGCCGCATCAATCGGAATTGATCAACGCCTCACCATACTTGAAGGAGCCCTTTCCAAGCTCGGCGGCTTCCTTCTCGAACTTTTCAATAGTACGCTTGTCGATACCACCGCACTTGTAGATTAAGTGACCAGTGGTTGTCGATTTTCCGGAATCGACGTGACCGATGACTGCGATGACTTGATCAATGGAGGCGACAACAACGGCAGGCTCTACTCACCAACAACGTTAACGTGGATCTTTTCCTTTCCCATTTTGATGAGTTCCTACGTGCAACAGATCAGCACAAGCCCCAGAAAGGCTGATCTTTGCGATCAGCAAAATCAGACGATGGGAACGGCGACGCAGATAGGGACCGTACAGCAAGAGAGGAGTATGGACACAGAGAAGATGAGAGAATTATATGATGACACTTACTTAAGTGTACAGAAAAAAAAAAAAAAGAAAAAAGGGCGGGTGAGGGAGAGGATGTGGTGGTACGAAGGAAAGAAAGAGTTTCCAGATGTTTGCTGATAGTTATACCCTCCACTCCGAAAATTTTTATCGATTCAGGATCGATATGATTCGATGCCGCTGATAAAACTGAGATGCCGTCAACTCCGCCCGCCCCGGCGACTCCGACTTTCAACCCCGCCGAAATTATATAATCCGAAGGTCTTGTATATTTATTATCAAGCAGGCCTTACTTATAATCATTGCTTGACATGAAGGGCTAGATAGAGACGTCGGGAGTAATACGCCAAGCTCATGGCTATATACCATAATAAGCTGATTGACCTCACCTCGGATGCTTCGCGAGGTCTTGCAGTCAATCAGATGACACGTGCGGGGAATGCGCTCGGTTGTGGGGCAATTTGTAGTCGATTGCCGTATGGTTTCTTCACTCCCCAGCCGTCGTGCCCACGGAGGAAACGACAGCGAAGAACACCCTCGAACGTCGGCCTTGCGTCAACTTCCACCTGCAAACACGTCCTCACAAGTGCGGCGGCGTCCCCGAGAGCACCGCCTCCGTCCGCCTCCTCCCCATCATTTGCTTTGTCATCACCGCAGCGTTCGTCTAACGCAATTGACGCATTCGCGAATGGGGAATGCAACCCCTCCTGTGCTTCAGCTGCAGTTAAAAATGGACATTCCCCAACTAGGAGAACGTAGGCCACCACCCCAAATGCCCAGACGTCCTGCTCCTTTCCGTAGTACCGCTCGCCTCGTAGGATCTCTGGTCCAGCATAGTCCAATCTTACCAGAGGTACTCGCATTCAGGGAAAAAATGGCGGAGAAAACAGGAGACTTACGTCCCGCTAAACGTATCCCAACCGGAATTCTTGATCAGTCCTGAGCTACCAAAATCTATCAGAACGCATAAACCACCTGGGCCAAGGACTACGTTCTCGTCTTTCACGTCACGGTGCACTGCAGAGATGCGTTAAACGTTCATCGCATGTACATCAACGCCACACTCACCGATCCCGCAGTCGTGCAAAAAACAGAGAGCATCGGCCAGCTGGCCGAGATAGCTGCGGATGGAGGCAGGGGGGAGGCCACCTGGGTATGCTTCTACCAGATCAAAAAGATCTGTCGGAGGACGGGGCTCGTTTGCGGAGTACTCAGGGGATGTCGATGGTAGGACGAGGTAGTAGTAATGATTATCTTCGAAGAAGTCTAGTAGAGGGCAAATATTTGGGTGTCCCTTGACTATTTTGCCCTCCTCCCAATAGGAATCCGCTCCGAGGGTACATGAAGATGATATTGAGCGACGATGTCGTCTCGGATCCCATGGGCGAGGAGGCGGAAGGGTGTATGACGTGGAGGATATAAGAGACATGACATAGATCTCTATTGGTATCGTTCCGTACTCATGGTGCCGTTTCCAGCAATCGGCAAGGATACGCGACTTGATTATCTGCTTGATGACTAGGGATGGCTACCACACCATGAGGGACGATGCCATAGTGCGAAAGAACTAGCTCCTTACCCCCAGAGTGCCATCCGATCTGTACTCTCGAGCTCTTTTGACTAAGCCGTATGCACCTCGACCGATCTCTCGCTCAATAAAAAAATCTGAGATCGTTTTTCTGTCTGGAAGCATCTGTCCATCGGTTGTCGGGGTCGGAGCTCTGGTGCTGACGACAGATGACAGCACGTTCCCAGTACTATTGGATCGACGGAGAATTTGTGGCATGGCTGGGGTCGGCGAAGGAGGCTCAATCGGGGCAATTGAGACACGGCCGGCGATCAGAGAGACGCGCTGCTGAGAAGACCGCCTGCGAGGACGTGGAAGAGTCGGAGAACGTGGACAATTGAGTTCTGGTGTCGACTGAAAAGGGACGTGTGGTTGCAAGCCTTCGGGAGGGGAATAAGGACACATGCGCGAAAGCGAGTCTGTCAGTTGCGACGAGGCCTGAACGTCTGGTTCCAAGACAAAATTTTGTGACTTGCACGGGGAAGTCGTCATCACGGATATTGGAGAGGACCGAGGTGTAATTGGAGGTTTTATAGACGCGTACTTGGGATCAGGGGGGGATAGCCGGTTTTTCTGGTCTGGGGAAGAATCGGTGGAGGATGGACTTGCAGGACGGTCATCATTGGAGTCCCAGTCGAAGCCACGTCCGATACAGGTGACACCCCAGCTATTGCCCACACTAGCTGCCCTGGAGAGCATGGGCGGGGTGGGGACAAGCCAATCATCATCGTCGAGAGCGAGATCAAGAGCGGACTCTGCGAGCATCGAGGGCATTAATTGGAAGAGCGACTGAACGTGCGAATGATGGTTTTATGAGCGCGTCAAGTGGATGACCGAGATAGTGACCGCCAATCAGGTCGACCTTCACACGGTGGTACCACAGCGGAACGAGGTCGATCGATTGAGTGAACAATAGAGAGGCTGGTAATGAGTGGTGAAACCCGTTGGCAAGTCGTAGCGAACCTCTTTGGAGAACGCTTAGCGACTTGCTTTCGGCTTCAAGTCCGAGTCCATCACTTGGATCTACGACACAGCCACAGGTGTTGACATGTGTTTGTCCATCCTCCTCACGTAGGGGTGTTGTCATTGTCGTGCCCATCCAGTCCGGCTTCCTCTAGCTCCAGAAATCGTGAGTACGCTCTCCCAGGCATACACGATGAGTGCAATTGCATGTTTTGAGAGCTTGGAGTCCTGGAAAGCGGCGCTAAGGGTGGATGCATGGGTGGATGCACGGATGTTGTACTCCTTGTGGTCCTGTGAATACCCATTCTTGACTCTATGCTGACGTTTCTCCTTAGACCGTCATGGCCGTCAAGATTCCCATTGTCAAGAAGCGCACCAAATCATTCAAGTTCGCCGGCTCCCCATCTTTCTGGCGCGATTCCTGATTCCTCTATACAGGCGCCATCAGTCCGATCGTTACCACAGTGTCAAGGAGGCATGGCGAAAACCAAAGGGTATCGATAACAGAGTGAGACGTCGTTTCAAGGGGCAGCTTCCAATGCCCAAGATCGGCTACGGGAGCAACAAAAAGGTAACAAGGTCTTCTCCTGGGTCGACGTTAGGCTGCATCACCCGTGCATAGACACGTCACCTACTTCCCAATGGCCTCAAAAAGTTCCTTGTCAGCAATGTCAAGGAGGTGGATATCCTTCTCATGCACAACAAAACGTATGCTGCAGAAATCGCACACAATGTTAGCAGCCGAAACCGTACTCTTATTCTTGAGCGGTACGTTCTTTCAATTGACACCCTGACCACTGGGTGACACCATTTCATCAAAGGGCCAAGGCCCTCGGCGTCAAGGTGACGAACCCTGCTGCACGGCTGCGGTCAGAGGAGTAGTTGATTTCTCTTGTCATGTATACATTCCATATATTGGAGGTTGTGCTCTGGTCAAAAGCAACATGCGTTCATCATCATTTCCTTTGAGTGTACTACAACCCAACACCGACTTTCCTAATGCAGTCAGCTCTCCTGCATTTCTTCCGCAGACCTGCTCGTCCATTGTCGCCGCAGGTGAACATGAGTGGCACAAGGCAAGTACCGCCCCTCAACTCGACTCCCCATCTAACCACCAGTTCGTGTGCAGACCTGCGGAGCACGCCGGATCCTGGTATGAAAGCGATGGTAGATCTCGTGCAGCCCTTGGATGTTTTCGCACCACGAATGATTCATCACAGCCCAGGTGTTAGGCGAGCAGTTGCGTGAATGGCTAGCAGCCGTACAATCGACAGATGATCAGGATTTCGTGCCCCCTATCGCGGGTTGCAAGGCGATCATTGCTCCGTCTGTTTGCACCACTATCAGATGCCCAGCCATTTGGCCTCTGACTTTATAATCTCCAGCCACGCCGGTTACATGTGGTCGGGACGCGCTGCTGCTTGGGCATATAGGTGCATAGATACAAAGGGAATGTGAGTCCTCTCAAACTCGAGCGACACGATCTCATTCCTATCACTCAAGTAAGCGGGTTTTCATTCTTGGGCCTGCACATCATGTCCATTTGAACCGCTGTGATGTTTCTGGCTGCGATTATTATACCACACCGTTGGGAAGGTTACGTCTTGACAAGGATAGTAAGTCAAGGAGATTTTATGGATAGACCGTATCATCACGCCTCCCAGCTATAGGAGACCTGAAGAGCACGGGCAAATTTGGAACCATGTCCGTTAACACGGATACGGATGAACATAGCATTGAGATGCACCTCCCATACGTGTATCAGATATTCAAAGAGTCAGTTGTCCGCTGAACTCCTTTATCCCACTAATATATGTGTTAGCTCTGATATCACAGTGGTGCCCATTCTTGTTGGTTCTATCGACCTGTCTCAGCAGAAAACCTATGGAAGCATTCTCGCGCCCTATTTTGCCGATCCGGAAAATTTTTTCGTGATCTCATGCGATTTTTGCCATTGGTGAGTCGCTCTGATTGCAGCAATTTCTCTAATCGATCATCCATAGGGGTAAATCATATGGGTACACCTTCTACTACCCGGAGCCACTCCCCAGTGATGTACCTGGAATTTACCTCAAGGGAGGTCACCAGAATTTATCCCAAAGACCAATTTACGCTTCGATACGCGATCTAGATCAGGAAGCCTTAGACATCCTGACCATGTCGTCATCGTCTGAAACAGCTTCTCCTGCGGCAGACTCGCATGTCACGTTTTTGGAGTATCTAGATAGGACGGGCAACACCATCTGTGGAAGGAAACCAATTGGTGTACTCCTTGGTATACTTTCAGAGATTGAGAAGGAGGGTAAGAAAGCGAAACTGCAGTTCGTACGATACGAACAGAGCAGTAAGTGTACCAGCGTTTCAAGCTCCAGTGTGAGCTACGCGAGCGCATACATCTCCCTCCCGTAGAGACTTGTTGAAATGTACCAGTGATTACAGATGCAACTAGAATGTAAACATGTTTGCCGCGCGATAGAAGGCGAAGGTTGGGTTCTTCTGTATATACTCGAATCTAATCTGGCGTGTCATCTCATTTTTGAAAGATATCATAACTCATAGTGAGCTAGAGTAGATCTGTGGTCCAAATATATCGTCCTGCTCTCCCTCTGTGCCTGGTACTCCGACGTCATGGACGACCTGCTCGCGGACGCTGTAAAGCTTTCTTCAGGATCTCAGATGCAGACGCACCTCGCCAGTAATGTCATCAGTAACAATATCCTCGAATCCCCAATCCCTCACGGACGCTTGGCTCGTCAAATGGGCACAGGAAGCCAGCAACACTGCTTCCCATCGAGATGCCTCATTCTCACCAGCATCCTGTTTTCGTAAAAACTGCGACAACGTGCAGCAACCGACCCTAAGCGGCAACTCTGGTTGTGCAAGAAGATGTCGGCACATGGCGATGATTGGCGCTGCATGGGAAAGGAGTAGAACGTTCTTGTGATGACGCATTTCTGATCGCGCGCCTATTTGGTGGATGAATAGTCTGAGAAAGCCAGACATCCGAGCGTGGATCCCTTCCAGGTCCTCTCCCTTGCGAGAAGGGAGCCAGATAGAGCCCCAGGAAGGATCGATTTCTACTGTATTCCAGGACGGACTGATCTCGGGTAAGATGGCCCGCAATTCGATAGCACTCTTTGGCCGAGGAAACAAACCCGTGCCCGGGACAACAGGGGAATACCACTCCGATAATCCTGCTTGCGCATATCAGGGATCAGAATATGTCATACGGAAGTGGTCATACCATGCTCGATATAAATTGGCAGAGACAACCGTTCCGCGACGGGTTTGGAAGTTTGAAGGCAACGATCTATTACACGGTACGGTCGCTCCAAAAAGACAAGACAATGAAAGCCGGCCGCTTACAGTATGGGGAGCTGAAGATTGCAGTCGGTTGTTTGTCCTTTGGGAGCGATTCCAGGTACAATGCCAACTCTACGGCTTGGGCCTGTGGTGTAACATGTCCGAGATCAGCAGCGTAGAAAATTGGCTCTCTCACCTCTCCGTGTGCTGCTAGAGGGGGATCCCTAGCGAGACCTGTCGCACTTGTCCTATACCCTTGTGTGAAATGCCGGGGAGCGATATCGCAAGCCTCTACTCACCAGGGTGAGGAGTTGGCTCTAAAGCCTGCAGAATAATTGGCACAAGCTGTCTGCGAAGCGGAGTGGAAGACTTGCCATGCCTAGCAATGTAAATCGTCTCTATCATGGACGGTTTATCGGGCTTGACGATGGCGAGACTCGGAAGCGATTATCCATGGTAGGTTCAACATCCCGCCCGAAAAAAAATTCGCTGACAGCAGGATTTGAACCTACGCGGGCAATGCCCAAGTGATAATGTGAGAATTCAAATCACTCGCCTTAACGACTCGGCCATATCAGCTTGCTGCACAATCGTGAACCGACCATCATGTGGTGTCAATGTGCCCTCCGAGAATCACCTCACGTGCTAAATCTATCCCCTCCCAGCACACGAATCCGCACCATCCCAAATAATTAGTGGCCGTTCCTTTAGTCTTTTTTCTCTACTTATTGGCTGCCTGGGAGCAGCACTCATGGATTCACTCATCCCTTTTACAACATCGGGATCCCTGGTAGATTGCGTGGACAGTACGTCTGCCGAGTCAACTCCACCCAACCAACATCCTGAGCCATCTCCGTAATCCACTTTGTCCGGTTTATGATACTCCGGCTTAGGAAAGATGCTGGTGGTCCTCAGAGACGGTCGAAAGTTGCATGGTGTATTGCGCTCTTACGATCAATTCGGTGAGCTGGCGAAAGATGTGTGGTTTCGTTGCTGATTCTCACCACGGTTTTTGGCATAGCAAACTTGGTGCTTGAAGATACCGTCGAACGGATATACCATGGCAACGCATTCGCGGAGCACTGGCATGGCCTCTTTCTCATTCGGGGGGAGAATGTGGTATTATTGGGCGAAATCGTACGTCTACCAGTGCGCTCATTCTCCTATGGTCTGCCGATTGCTTTGCTACGCAGGATCTCGATCAAGAGGATGACGTCCCATTACGACAAGTCGATTATCAGTTTCTGGATCCATATCATAAAAACGACATTGCTCAGAGAAAAATTCGCGAGGATATCAAGGCAAAGGTTTTGTATGAACAAAAAGGGTTCTGCAAAGAAGGCGGCGAGGGAGACGGGTATTGACGGTAACATAGCTGTTACGTTGGTTTTCCTTGTCATGGCGTGCATTTTATAGGCAAAAAGGGATTCAGAATCGGGACGTGGCTACGCAACTACGATGTCCTTTTTTTGCCCCTTTCTGAAACATGGAGTTTCTCTAACCCATTAAGCTGAGCTTCTGGATGTAGAGGTTTGGACGGTGCTTGCAAATTGCCAGTTGGTTGTGGATAGAGTATATCTTCAATGCACTTGCGTATCTCGCGTTCGCGTGTGGTAAGTTTGAGCAGAATCCCTTCTTTCGTCTCTTTGTCGAACGAGACTTCGGCAGCACGGAGTTTCTGCCAACTTGAAAGCTGTTAACCGATTGAACATGGAACGTACGATCGAGGCTCACCCTGCGTGACGCTCGCACTTTTTCTTGCCCGTACACCACCACTCTCCGTGCATGCCAGAGGCGGCATCGAGTGGAATAGCATCGTCCCCCGACTCCACCTTGACTCGTGCTTCCCCATAGCTTTCCAGCACTTCCGGACCAAATTCTGCCCACTCCTCCTCGCCAAAGCAGAGTCTCTGATCCCATCCACACTCGTCCATTTTTGCTGCTCTCTCAGAAGCGAGTTCCACTACTTTCTCGCGCCACATTACCATGTCTAATTCACGTTTCATGCGCTCGTGCTCCTTGACCGCTACCTCCAGGCGTGCGTTCAGACGGGCGACCTCGCGTTCAGCTCTTCGCTTCGTTGCAGAGTCGAGAGGTTTGGACGCCGAGCTGTTACTGTCAACGTCCATTCCAGGAGAACTTGCCCTGTTTGTCTTGGCACAGACTACCACACCTTCTCGTTTCGCAGCGTTTTTGACATTCTCCCACAACCGGTCGCGCGCGCCCCCCAAATTTTCCCAATGTGTGATGTGTACCTGCATGTACTTTATGCCGCAGTCGTCAGAGCAATATTTGGAGAATGCGCCACGTGAAGGCTTGTGGCATGCTTCAGGTGACGCAGGATTCTCGTGTTGAAGCCCAAAGAGACATCGCCGTTTCCACGTCGTCCGTAGATGTGGATGTTCTGAGGTACAAGTTCAAAAGATTACCGAACACGAAAGACCACGATACCTACTTTGAATGCACGGAGGACATATGAACTGATCAACGAGATCTATCTCTAGATCCGGCATATTGACGCAGAGTGTATGGAACCATTCGTCACAGCTATGAATCATGCTTTAGCTGTATACGAGCCGTTGTGATTTGTTCCGATACTTACCGATCACACGCAATCATCATTCGGTCCTCATCATACCGCGTTTTGCATACACAGTAGAGTTTGTCATCCTCTTTGTCGCTGTCTGCATCTGGCTCTGGGACAATATCATCCACAGCGCCCGGGATGACAGATGTAGAGCGCGACCGGGCGTTAACATTTACTGTACCTTTGGGAAGGCTACTTTTCGAAGAGGAATCCACAGCATTCGGCTTGGCTTTAGGTTTGGGAGCAGGTTTAGCTCGTGGCTTTGGAGGCTGTTTCGATTTAGCGGCAGGCTGATTGGATTTCAGGACTAATCGGTCGCTAGCTGAAACGTGATGTACGCGCCTTAGGCGTTCCGTCCCTTTTCTTCCTGCTTCCTGTCGCCGTACCAGCGATAAGATTAGTCTTGTCATTTTCAGCTTTCTTATTCCGTGCTGCTGGAGGGGGCATGGATGCTCGATCCCTGTCCTCATCTGTCATAAGAGAAGGGCCCTTGAGGACAGGCTGAGAAGACAGCACCAATAACGAGCCATCAGAGGCTTCACTCGAGCCCTGTTCGGCACTCGTGCTAGCACCCTGACCTACCATGATTGGTATAGGTGATCTGGACTCGACCTGCACCCTTGACGACGCAGGGTCGGCACTAACAGGACGATCTTCAACAAGGCTCAAAAGTTCTTCGTCTACATCCATCATGGCTCGCTCTGAAACTGGCAGCCCTCGTTCAGAGGTATACTCTGGTTCGGGAAATCGGCGAGAAGGCGGTTCTGGCGGGATGGGTACGTCTTCAAGAAGTGCACTACGCTCGGCTTTAGCGGGAAAGGGTATAGGGAGGGGGTGTTGCGGAGGGCTTCTACTTGCGGTTTGCAAACCGGTGACATGGGTTGAATGATTTGGAATCTCAAGCGTCCCTGCCTCTTTGGCTAGCACACGTTGAGCAGGTTCCGGGGACAGCTGGGAGGGGAGGGGATTAGCCATGAGGGTGTCATCCGCGTCCGCTATTCCCAGTGTCTGCTTTGTTTCGCCCGATAGCGGCTCAGTTACAGTCGGATCAGAGGACGTAAGCGGGACGCTGGTGCTCGCATCTACCAGCATATCAGAGCAATTGGGCGGAACCTCGGATTGGGTCTCAAAATTCTTGAGGTGGAGATCGAGAACGGGAGAGGCTGGCGCACGCGAGGTCAAAGAGTCTAGGTACAAGGTGTGTGGAAGGTGAGTTTGGGGCTCAGACTGCATTGAAGGCAGCGGTGGCGGTTGTGAATCAGGGCGGTTTCTTTCGATAGGTGGCCGTGAGTCAGATGCTGAGGCTTCGGGTATTGGGGCACGAGGTGGCGGCGGCTCCTTGCTAGTGGATGATGGAGACGTAGACGCTAGGGAAACAGAATGAGACAGCGCGAATGAGAGATGAAATGGAGAGAGAACACACCATCTTCCGTAACATCCGGTCGCAGTTCCGTTCTCCGACCTTCCATGGCTAGTGGCTCACCATGCCCGCTTTCATTTGCTCCCGACCACAAACGTCCTTCCGCGAGATTACATACGACGGCTGGCGTGCGTGCAGACGAAACGCGTCGATCTCTCTCACGAGCTGTGGGTTGTTCTTCCCAAACGCGGATTGGGTGGCGGTCAGGGGGTGGTTGGCCAGGAGAGTTGGTCTTCGTCCCGGGTACGCCCATGCTTTTACCAATGTCTGTGGTGGCATGCAAAGGTAAATGATGGGGATGTGATCGTAGGCGCTCTCGAAGGAGCTCTCTCTCTTGACCCTGTACCTGGTAGGGTGTCGGTTTTGGTTGATACGTATCATCGTCTGGAGAGAAGGCCCGCCCCGAATGAGGAGACAGCTTTAGCGGTTCGTGCCTGTCATGTTGGAGGCGCGACTCGGTAACGAAGCGTTCTGCGGAGATGCCACGTCCTGGGCTCTGGTAGGTTGACAAATCATGTCTTGGCGGGTCTCTTATGGGAGGGGAGTCGTTAGAGAGCACTTCGATGCCGCCCGCCATTCTTGGACCGTGATTGTATCGGGGGGACATGGAATCAGGTTCCGCAGGTGGGGATATGAGAGAGGGGGTCTGGATGGGGGAGGAATGGTGGTGGGAACGAAGATGTTGGGGAGAATGGTGGTGAGGGGAAGTGTTGCGAGGGGACGTATGGGCAGGAAGTTGGAGAGGTTGAAGAGAGAGTAAGAATGGGGACGTGTGTTGGTGGGGGATGGAGCGAGTATCGTTGATAGCCAAGAGAGCGGGTGTGGAGCGACTTGGGGTGGGGTCGATGAGTTGCCGTCGCAGGGTCGGGTAATTATTGATTGGGTTAGCCGATGAGTGGAGACGGGTGCTTGGAGACGTGAGTTGGGCGAACCTGGGTTCGGGGGATGGGGAGCGAGGGGGGGAGTCTCGGGCGCGTTTGTGGGGTCTCGCGATGTCTTGGAAGGGAGAAGGGAGGTCGGGATGGCGATGGAGGGGGACTGGATATGAGGGGATGATGGGATGACTGTAATGCCTAGAGGGCCGATCATGATCGTGAGCCAAGGTGGGACGAATGGTGAGGTCATGTCCTGTGAGACGGTCGCGGTCGGTGTCTCTGTCCGAGAGGGCGGAGATTCTTCGACGCTCTTCGGAAGCGACGTGGACGAGGGCATCGAGGCCGAGGAAGGGTGGGCGCGGGAGTGGATGGGAGGGATGGTGGGGGGAAGTGATCGGGATGGAGGGTGGGGAGTGGCGGGGAGTGCGGTGGGAGGGGGATGGGCTGTTGAGGATGGCGAGGAGAGAGGCGGGGGTGGCTTCTGTGTGGTGGTGGTGGTGGTGGTGGGGGTGGTGGTGGAGGAGGGCGTCGATGGTGCGGGGTCTGTCGACGTTGCGGGGGGCGTCGGGGACGTCGTCGTCGTTGTCGTTGTTAGGGCGGGGCGGGGAAGGGTCACGAAGGAGGGAAGAAATGTCCATGCGACGTGGGGACATGAGAGTGAGAGAGCACAAGCAAGAATCACACGGGGTGCGGGGTGAATTTACAAGCAACATGTACAACGAGACATTGCGATGACATCCACACGAAAGACCATACAAACGGCCATCCAACGGAGACACCGCACCCAAGTCCCATCCGCGTCCCTCTCCAGCCGTCCAACGGTCTCAATGTCCTGGACCTGCCGCGTCCTGCGAGAGGCGGGCTGGTCATCGTCGAGATGCTTTTTTGCGGGCTGTGGAAGGGGGGGTGGGTGAGCACGCGGACGAGAGAGAAAAACGAGACGAACCTGTGACGAGGGAGGGGTGTCAGAAGGGTGGCTCGTTTTTGTGGCAAGAACTGTACAGGGTGGCTGAGTAGGACCCCGATTGACCGTGGGTTGAAACAACCCCCAGACGCGTCCGTTGATTTCCGTCCTCCACCCAATGTCGGTGGCTACTCGAAACCCGTTTGCCCTCCTCGACGGTCAGTCCCTCCTCTCCTTTCTTCTTACCACCATCATCTCACCTCCACACAGAGGACGACGCCCGTCCCCAGTCCCCTTCCTCAGCCGCAGCCCCGCCCCCCCCTCCCCCCCAGCAGCCCTCTGCCCCAGCAAAGCGTGCTCGCGGTGGTCCCGCCGCACGTGCCGGCAGATACTACCAGCGTGGCGGTTCACGCCAAAACACCGATCGCGATCCTCCCACCTCCGAAGATCCCCCTGTCGCACAAGACGCCAAGCAGAGACGTCGTCCGTCCATTCCCCCTTGTCCCTTCCCCATCTCATCCTTTCCACACAGCCGATGGCGATCGCACAGAGCGCCGCGGCAGAGGCCGTGGCGGTAATCGTGGCAGAGGTCGCACCTTTGATAGGCACAGCGCTACCGGAAAGACGTACGTCCCCTTCTATTCTCCCCTCCCCGCCTCTCTCCCTCATCCCCCTTCCAGCGACTCTGACAAGAAACTTCACAACGGCTGGGGTGGCGATGACGGAAACGCCGAACTCAAGGTAGAGGAAGCAGCAACATTCGACGTCGCCGTGGAATCCGGCGGCTTGAACGATTGGGCTCCTGCCGCAGATACCTCCGCTGGCGATTGGGGTGCTTCTCCCCAAGAGCCCGCTCCAGAACAATCCCCAGATGCGGATAAACCAGACAGTGCCCGCAGAAAAGACCGAGATCCAGAAGAACAGGACAACACTCTCACTCTCGACCAATACCTCGCTCAGCAGAAGGGGGATACCCCTCTCCTTCCAAAGCTCGAAGCCCGCAAGGCCAACGATGGTCTCGAAGACAGTATCTGGGTTGGCGCCACCCGTTTGGAAAAGGGTCAAGGCGAATCCTACTTTTCCGGAAAGGTAGCCTCTTGTCCCCTCCTCCGTTCCACTCCTCATCCCTCCTTTAGACAAAGTCTGCTCCAAGGCCACGCGCAGAGAAAAAGGAAAAAAATTTCCTCGAAATCGATGCCCACTTTGAACGTCCTTTGCGTGGCGGTCGCGGGCGTGGCGGTGACAGAGGAGAAGCCAGAGGCCGTGGCGTTCGTGGTCGGGGCAGTAGGGGGCGTGGTGCCGCCAATGGCACCACAGCCAGCTCTGGTCCCGTCAATGTCGGTGATGAAACAGCTTTCCCTTCTCTCTCGTAGGTAAACGCTTCAGACAATCCATGACGAGTGCTCTCTTGCTCCATTCTTTGGTCATTCTACAGGTTCCTGCTCGGTGTGTCGGTCTCCACCAACTATCGTGTTCCTTGTTTTCATGCTGTATGAAAGCGATAAAAATCTGTTTCCGTCACTCCCGCATATGTACATCTTGTGTTGTTTCGTGTACATATATATCGCTCACCGAAAAACGTCCCTGACAGTCAGCAACCTCATCCAATGAAACTTTGTAGACGAGTGTAAAAAAAACGTATGTATTGCGTGCAGTGCAATGCAATCCGCGCTTGACGTGGCCTCCCCTCGTCACGACGTTGGTCTCGACTCGTTCCCAAAGTACTCCCACTGGCCTGCTGGTGGCTTTGCCTGCAATGCCTCCCATCTATGTGGCGATCAGCCATACATGAGGCCCAGAAGCACCAGACACCTACGCTCTCCACTCCGACATGGTCTGGACCAGTTTCAGTTCGTCCTTTGCAATGTCCAGGGATTCTTCGATCTGTCCCTCGTCCAGCTGCTTTTCCACGTTAGCTATGTCCCCGTTTGCACCCTGCACAATGTCAAGTTTGTGTTTCGTAAGAGCCTCGACACCCTGCCTATAGACAGACGTCAAAGGTATCGAGGATAGGGCCGAAAGCGTGATTCGGTATGTCTCTGCGAGCTCCGGGAGCGGATTTGGGTGCACTGCGAGACCCGTAATGCCTGTTGTCTTTTTGACAACTTGTAGTAGCACAGGACGCGTGAATCTGAACATGATGGATGTTACCGGAAGAATTTGGCTGAGAACAAAAACCGAGTCAAGTCTCTGCAACTCCATGGCTGCTCTTGCACTCTACCAGTCGCGCTCGTCGTTTTCTGCGTTTGGTCTCCCATGGCTAACGCGCCCCACGTCCGCATCGAGGTTCAACCTAGCGCTGCCTCTGCTCCAGCCCCTCCTCGACCTCTTTCCTTCGATAGTCCTCGCCGTACCCAAAAGCAAAGTTTCCCATTCCCGTAAATCGATGCGCAGTGCCAACAAAGGACTCAAGGACAAGCAAAGCACGTTCCTCTTGGTTTTTTTCTCCCGCCTGCTTCTGACCACTGTTCCTTGTAGACATCGTCAACTGTCCAGCTTGCGGGGGGGCCAAGCTTGCCCACCACGCCTGCAGAAGCTGCTACGATACCATCATTGCAAAGTCTAGGCGTCAGCCCCCCTCTCGCGGTACAAACAGTCCTTTTGTCTAACACCATCGAGACTGTAAATGGGTCCCCGCCATAACAACATTCACGCAGGTCTCTCAGATACAAACCCGAGAGTCTCGTTGAGCACTGTATTCTAGTTTGGGTGATCGGCCGCTGCGAGTTCGCACTGATTCAGCTTGGAGACGAATACATTATATGTGACCTTTGGTCAGTCTGAGATATGCTCAATGTCGAGACAAGTAGTAGAAATCATTTTGGCATTTGCAAGTTCCCCCGCATTGACGCTGGACGGCCATCATCAGACGTAGCCAGGTCTTGCAGTCTTCCATGTTGGTATCTACCCTTCGCTCCAGACTCTCCGTTCCTGCAATGCGAACCATGTCCACGCACGTAGCACAAGGTCTTGCTGCCATCCTAGAGAAGCGTCCGGACGATGTGGTGATCACCTTTGCAAAGCGTACTGCAATGGGCAAGCACCGAAAGGGCCACTTCAAAGACACTCCCGTCGATGAGATCATGCAAGCATTGTACAAGGTGCGCTCGGTGACTAGTACGCATACGACAAGACAGACACATGGCGTCTCACAGGCAGCTATCAAAGAATCAAGGCTTGATCCCCGAAGAATAGAGGATATATGCGTCGGTGGGTAGTCTCTTTCTCAAAGTTGAGAACGAGTGTCCGACATAGGTCTGTCCAGGGACTTGCCATCCACCTTCCCCTACTTACACCTCCCGTGCGGCTGCCCTGGCTGCTGGTATACCTCATGAAGTACCCATATCAACAATAAACAGATTATGTGCCTCCGGCCTCATGGCCATTCGGAACATCGCCCATGCAATCAAATCAAAGGAGATATCTCTCGGGGTTGCAGTTGGTGTCGAGAACATGTCACTCAAGTGAGTAACTCTTCAGGCGATGAACCGTCTTCGACACAATGGTCATCAGTGCTCGCCCAACGCCGATAATTTCCGAAGCAGTTGACAGCAATTCGCAAGCACACGACTGTATCCAGGTATGGGATTGGGTGCATTTCCGCCTGCTCGTATTAAAGTCGTGCAACCATAGCCTATGGGCTGGACTGCCGAAATGGTCACAAAGACATACAAGGTCTCTCGTGGCAAGCAGGACGCGTATGCGCTGATTTCACACACGAGAGCCAGCCAGGTACCCATCCCGTCTTTTTCAAGTAAAAATCCCATTTTTACAGTTGAGCCTGGTAGGCCCTTGCGAAAAGTTTATTTGCGGACGAGATCATACCAATCGAGATACGTGGATCTGTCATCTCCGTAGACGATACCATCCGTTCAGGGGTGACCACGGAATCCCTTGCCGCTTTGAAGCCCGTGTTTCCTGATTGGGGGGACACTACTACGGCAGGTAACGCCAGCGGCATCGGTGACGGTGCCGCACTGTGCATTCTTACAACAAGGGAAAGGGCACAAGCAGAAGGTATGGAAATCTTGGGGAAATGGGTTGGATGCGCAGTCGTTGGTATGTTGCTTTAGCGTCCAACAGGATTGAAATCATAGCCTGACCACATGCCAAAGGTGTCGAGCCGAGGTATATGGGCATCGGTCCCATTGCGGCTATTCCCAAGGTCTTATCTCAGTTCGGCCTGTCGAAAGAAGATGTCAACATCTACGAGGTCTGAAACTCACCTCTTATTCTCAGTTGGAACTTACTGGTCGATCTATGCAGATAAATGAAGCATTTGGATCACAATTCGCGTACTGCGTTGAAGAACTTGGAATCCCATTAAGCAAGATCAATCCAAAGTACGGTCTTCACATCCGTTTATCACAGATTATCTGAGTAGTTCTCGCAGCGGCGGTGCGATAGCTGTAACACATCCTCTTGGGATGAGTGAGTCCCTTCTACTATGAATCCTTCACCCAGCTGGCTGAATCTATTTGCAGCTGGTGTGCGTCAGGTAGTAACTGGGCTGGCTGAGTTGCGTCGGAGAAACGAGAAAATACTGTGCACAAGCATGTGTGTAGGAAGTGGAATGGGCGCCGCAGGGATTTTCGTGAACGAGGCGCAGCCGCTCCACTCAGCCAAACTTTGATCATGTTCATCATTTACTACTCCAGCCATGTCCATACCTACTACAAGGTCGAGTTACAATTGGTCTTTGGTAGCTTTGAGTGCGGCGTCAACGATCTCGGTCATGGCAATGACACCTTCCTCCTCTAACGTACGTCCCACAAGCTGTAAACAGACGGGGGCGTCTCGGAACAAGTCAGGTTGATCTAAAGAATCTCTCAGCAAGACACATCAGGCAGCAGAAACACAAAAGCATACACATCTCATAAATTTCCTGGTCGAAAGTATCAATAAAGGTATCGCGAGGTTGCTTTACGTCGATGGTCGGATCAACAGTGGTCACGGGGAAAGTCGACGCGGTATAATCGAGAGCATTCCACACCGTGGTATAATTCGCGTACCTGTCAATCTTTCGTTGGTAAAAAAAATAAGTATTTCTGACTGGTATCGCCGACCTATTCTGCCCATGAGGGGGGGCCGCATAAGGGGCCGCAGGACATATGATCGCATCCACTGGCCGCCCCGTTCCCGTCCTCGCCACGGTGTTGTTCCAATACTCTAGGTACTTGGCGCGGAGGTCTTTTCTCTCTTTCTGAACTTGCCAAAGCTGGTAAGCGGTGAGTCCCCCTTTCTTAGGACGAAAGGTGGTGACGACAGCCTGGCTACTTTCTGGAACCATGCTGGAGATGACGGGCTCTCCACTTTCCGAGGCGGTGATCATGAAATCTTCCGCAGAGCCGGCGTCCCATATCTCCCTCTGATAATAGATACGAAACGGTGTCTCGTTTCAGCTTTCAACAAAGGCACCAAATATCACATACCGTTAAATCGCCTAGTTTCTTATGTTCGAACGGGTGCCACGCGATGACTCCATGGCACGTCAGGAGAAAGAAAGAAAATTGCATGAATGTTAGCGCACCGTTGTGACCAGCCTTGGTGAGTACTGCTTGAATTTGTTTGAGCGCCCTCGTCACGGGGGGGTGCGGGATGCAAACACCGTCATCCCACATGATCGCGAAGCAAAGCTTTTGACCATTGTCGCGGTCCCTGAGCGCGTACTCTTCTTCGTCCCATTTCTTGTGCACGGCCAATGGGTCTTTGAGCCAGGGTTTCGCTTTTATGACCGCTTCCATGAACGTTTTAAGTCCCGAGATGCTACTGGTGATAGGGCCGAGGGCGGATAATACGGAATCCTGTCCTTCCAGGGAATTTAGAGCACCACCATAAGGGACTCGACCGTAAGAAGGCTTCAACCCATACGCGCCACAGAATGCGGAAGGAATTCGCACGGAGCTAGGAGAAGATCAACCTATGGTTCATTGATTCTCAGTATGCACGCACCCTCCAATGTCGGAACCAATGCCTATGGGACTTCCTCTCAAGGCAACCAAGGCACCCTCTCCACCAGAGGAACCGCCGCAGGTCAGTGAGCGGTTATGGGGGTTAGTCGTCCTGCCAAAAATGGTATTGAATGTTTCTGGCCACTAGATCAGAATAAGCATGGCCATCACAGTAACGAAGACCAGACAATTTCAGCGTACCATCAACGTTTGTGGTACGTTTGTCCTTACGAATGGAACAGCTCCACACTCTTCCAAGATATCAACAAGCACCGCGTTCTTTTCTGCGTACTTTCCAATCCAGGATACGTAGCCCATCGTTGTCTCTAAGCCCTTGATGCATAGTTGATCCTTCAAGGATATAGGAAGTCCATGAAGTGGACCGACGACTTTTCCAGTCTTCCTCAAGGTATCGTCTAATTTAGCGGCGCGAGCAAGTGCACGTTCCACATATATTTCGGTTAGGCAATTCACCTAGTTCCCGTCAACCACAGCAACAAGTCACGACCAGAGGAACTCACCAACTGTTGAGCAATTATGGCCCGTTTGTAGAACGCAGTCGTAACCTCAACGGCCGACCATTCACAGCTCGCAAGCTTTTTCAGCAAATTTTTGACATCCTCGTTGGTGATCTCAAGTTCGCGTGGCGTTAAGAGGCCGCACGAGTCAGGAAGACCAGTTACATTGAGCATCGTTTCTGGTGGAGGGGTGATCAACCACTCTCGGGGAATCGCCTCCTGCTGACGGCGCTTCTTGTCAGCAGCAAGATCAGTCCACGAAGGCATTGTGAAGAAAAGTGAGCAACGATAGTCGTACACAGTGGGCGATGTATCGCTGAAATATATAAAAGATAGGTGGGAACGCTCTAGTTTGGGTGTACACATGTCAAAGAGATAAGAGCAATTGCGAGTGAATGTTACTCTGATACGAGGTCATCCGGCATGTCATGGGATCCAAATGTAAGTCCATATTCAGGAAGGACTTCAACGGAGCTCCGGTTCAGATCGCAGATTCTGAAAATAAGTGTCAGCTTGCGGAATGAAAGCGATCGATATCAAAGGACAAGAATCAGAGAAGTCGGTAATGTCAGTGATACAAGCTGAAGCTCTGTATCAAGTCGACTAAGAGGTGCCAGTGGTGGTTGATTATACAACGCTCATCGTGAATGCACGCAAGGGGGAACAGTTGAAACTTACATGAATAGTGGAGAGAAAAAAAGCAGCGAGGGCTGTCTGAAAAGTCACGTCTGGATAATTCAAGCGGCGATTCAAAGCTTTCCCCACAAATGTGGTGACTCAATCAAAATACTGTATGGATGCAACCGTAACGCGTAACGGTGGGGTGGTTGCGTTGCTAAAAATAACGCGTAACGAGGGGTTAGTTGCTACTTTTTCATGCGTCTGTGTCGCTTCATCGAATCCTTTATGGATGGCGAAGAGTGATCCCACGATGGAACCCTTCCATCGTGGGGACCGCATGGCAGCGAAAAAGTGCGTGTGGGAATCCGAAAGGATCCCAGGTGCCAGAGCGACCTGTGGGACCGCACAGCCTCCCTCCTCCCCACTCGTTCTACCTGCAATCGCAACCGATCTATCCGGGGTCGCGCCCCCGCCTACGCGGGCCACTACGTGGATTGGCCAACTCCCTCGATAGGGCTTAAGATCGGAAGCTGGTACCCTAAACGGTCTCGGAAGGGCAGCGGTAGGGATAGGGGTAGCCCTGACGAGAGCTTTCGCCGTCTCGAAACCGCCTACCCAACCCGCCTCCCTTATCCACCTCCATCTGCACTGTACATGGGCGTTCCCCATGGCCCGGCTCTCATCTTCGGAGAGGAGCGACCGACGGACAGATGTGTGGAACTGACAGCCCGAGCGTCCCTCTTCGCACACAGACCTCATACCATGGCTCTACGAGCCATGGTCCTCCCAGCTCTGGGCACTTGGTTGCTAATAATAGCAACGTAACGCGTAACGTGGGGGAAGTTGCTACGAATCATGCGCAATGCATCATGCTCGCCTGCAGCAGCCAACGGATCCTCCAGCCTATTGACACTACCTACGCAGTGAGGGACAGTATCAATTTCAGCAGACTTCTCGGCAAACGTCTAGACCCAAACCTTAATGACTGCTTGATGGGACAGAGTCAGTCGGCATCGTCATTGGCATCTTTTGCTGGTCGTCTTTGAGTCCATAGACTACCCCTGCCAGTTCGTTCTCATGACGGAGGGGCGGATGTCATAGTTGCTTTATGGGCTGCAGTACAAGTACAATTTTCTCACTTTTTACTGCGAATACCCAGGCTCGAAGCCGGATGCTAATGAACTGTTACTACACCGCAAGTGACACGGAGCTTCAGTGCAATGTGGCGTGCAGCTTCGTCACATTAATGCGTAACTAGACTGGTCACCAGTCTAATGCACAATGCCAGCGGTTGCTAAATCTAGCAACCGTAACGCATTAGAGGTAGGGCCACGTCCGTGGCAATGCCCGCTACGAAAGGACTCGCTGAGCAGCGTGTAATAGGGGGGAAAGCTAATCAATTCGATGTACATTATGATTGAGTCAAAGAATTACTAATTGACATGGTGAGAATCGAGAGCGACAAATGATATAGTACACGGGTAGGGAGATTCTGATAGCGAAGACAAGAGTAAGTCGCATAGGCTGCGAATGGGGGGGATGACATGAGATAGCGTGCAGTTTTTTTTTTGTTGGTTATGGTTGAACTCAAAGCAATCACGGCGCTGTCGAAACGTTTGAAACGTAGAAGAAGTAACTGATGTCGTACACTGTTGGTAACAGACGCTGCGGATCGTGAGTGAGAGCATTCATTTGGTGTAGGAAGAGAAACCTTTGTTATCAAAAACGAGATGGAGTCCGAAAGTGATACGAGTCACGTTTAATCTGTACGCGGTCGTTTTCCCAATGAGAAATTGCTGATTGCTGAAGAAGCGTGGGATGATCCAGTACCTGACGTACTGGCAAGGGCGTTTGTTGATAAGTCAGGAATACGACGGGTTTCGGGCGGCCATGGTGATTTATCAAGGATCCGGATGGTGTGTGCGATGATTTGGTACACCTCGATGAAAGTTAACATCAGGCAGAATGAGAAGATACAGGTGACGCACATGTCGATTTTCCCAGATGAAGGCATGCAGGGTGGCACGGACTATCACAAACGTTCCTGGTCGGAAAGCGTCGTACCAATGTTGAGGTGGGATCAACTCATTTTCTTCGTCTCTGAAATCCATTTGATGCAATTGGGAGCGTTGGTGGTGAAATAAGTCTCCGCCGTAATCATACAAGATGGTTGGGTCGTAAACAGCGTTGATGGAAACTAATCGTGAGTGAGTGAAGTGCAACGTTCCAGCTGGACAAGAAGCCAACCATTGTTTGAATCGACTGTGACGGACTTGGCGTTGGCCTGTGTACTGTCAATATAGCACCACCTGCAGAACGCTCTGAATGATCCTTCTCGCATTCGTCGCTCAATAATCCGAAATCATCAACGACAGCAGCAACACACATCGAATGAGAATCGAATGACGAAGAGAAAATGCGAGGATGTACACCGGATGGACATCAGAGGTAAACATGTACCCATTGTACAGTGCCGAGAGCGCCCCATGTTGCACATACGACTCATCAAGCACCACCGTGCGTGATAGAGACGAGTCGAAAGCGACCCTGATTTCACGACCAGCAAAACGTGCTATAGTCATGGTGGATTGCTGAGCGAGGAACTCTCGCGGCGGGAACAAGGGAGGGACGATGTGAAACCAGCCCCTGTCTTGCGCGAGAAAAACACACAAGACGGAGAAGGGGCTGTGTGTGGCGATACGATCGTGCAAAACGCTGCAAGAACGACTCGCACCACATAAACCCACTACTATCGTAGCGGGAATAACGGGGGTCCAGTTGCTAACGCTAGAGACAGGGGTACCCGTAACGCTCCAAAATCCGGTTGCATCCATACAGAAAGGTACAGTACAGTAAGTAAACCAAACGTCCAAATCGTGCTAATGGCTCTATGCTTGCAAAGTGTTCGTTTATTTCGTCGCAAGGACATGTAGTTTTGCCAATGAAACCACAACCGGTACAGCAAAGAATGCGTAACCGACCCAGACCACTGACACGATTAATGGTGAGCACATGAATATGATTCAAAAATGATTAACCCACTCGTGAAAGCGTTGCTTGTATTTGCGATGAGTTGTGGACCGTTCGCTCCCTGGCCTTGGATGCTCTGGTTGAAATCGTCTGCTGCCTTTCCAAAGTACATGCGAATGATGAGGAAGGATGCCAAGCCTATAAACACAAATTTCAGACAAAGCATGATGTCAGTGGCTGACATTGCGCTACATACCGACGAGAAAAGAGGAAATGCCAACCCAGGCTGAAGCACGCTGCACCAACGGTTTTTCCCAAACATCTCCCGCTTTGCCCATCAGATGCCGAAACGAGATTCCAGTGAACATGATGAAGAAAACGAGGGTAAATGCCTGCGATATTGCGAGAAACGCCGGTGCAACAGCGGGAGGTGCTGCCAAAACAGAACTAGGTGTATTTGAAGTAAACACCGAGGCATCTATCGTATCAAATCTACATTGGTGCTCGCAACACAGGTGATGAAAAATACGCACTGTAAAGCGGCGTAATCGAGGCCGATGTGCAAGTCAAACTTGCCGCATTGTTTGGCTTGGTGCAGGACCCTGTGACTACATGAGTGCCGGATGGTCCAACCGAGCACCAGAGACTCGGATCTACCTAGCATCCCTAGAAACATACTGGGTCCATCCACGGCTTCGTTTGACCCAGGTTGTGTGAGTACCGAGGATGACACTACTGTCAAAAGAGACACTTGACCGTGAAGCATGACCACCGGTGCGAGGTACGCGAAAAGTATGAGGAATAAAGCCGCTAGCATCAAAACGGGTGCAAGGTATAAAGTAGTCGTTTTTGAGATGTCGGCGAGCATGGCAGGGGTAAGATTTTATGACAAATGGGTAAGTGAGAGTCCTGCTCTAAAGTCCAGCTGCAAGTAAAGCCAGTACTGCAGGGTCCGAGAAAATAAGAGGAGTGAACATTATCCATTGTGAAAGTCGCAGCTTTATAGGTGCAGAGAATTGGCTGGATTGGGATTTGTTGTGTGAGGGTATTGTTCTGCCAGTGGTAACGAGATGGCGCTTACATGATACCAACCAACCACAACTTATTGTCTCTTCAGACAACGTCGACACGCATCAGGAATGAAGCGGTCGGTACAAGGTTGCTAATATCATACAGTACGTCAGGTGAAAAAACCCCAGTCAGTGATGGTAATAGTACGTATGCAACAGGGTATCCGATGAGAGACGTTAGACAACATAATAAAGAACCAAGACAGAAGAACTGGCGATACAACAGTGAATTTCCGAGTACAACTAGGAGCCAAGGTCCATCACCACTGGAATAGTCTGCGAATGAGGGCAGTGTCCCTTCCCTGTGTAAAGTGGCCGTCGTCCCGCGAGATCGACCGGGGTAAGTTTGGTCTGAACGGCTCATCGACATAGTCTGAATCCGAGACCGGTGCCATTCTGGAGACTTGCATCTGCAAAGTTACTCAACTCAGGGACGTTGAACCAAAGAAACAAAAAAGCTAACCTCTTCTGGCATCACATACTCATTGAACACCAGATTCCTAATCTTCGGTCGGTCAGGGAAGTTATAATCAGATGTCAATTGACATTGTAGTTGGCAATGGGTTGTGCTCTGAATGAATCTCCCAAACATGTTGAATTTTCCCCAGTGAATTTTGTTAGCCTCGGTGGCGCTGAAGTCTGGGTTTCCTTCATGGGCACGGATAAGATCTGATATATGTACTTCCCTGTGAAACGTCTGTTTCAACTGCCAATACTCATCTAATAGTCACGCACAAAGCAGGAATGCATGCTCCTTTCGTGTTTTTCAGCGCCATCCGATAGGCTTGGTGAGCACCCCTGTGTTGAAGTAGGACATCCCAAGACAAAAGATTTTTGTAGTGATCTGGCGTTTTGGTCTTGAATATTTCCATCGTATCGTCGCCTTGAAAGGTCGAATTGTTTATCCCGGCGACGAAGGCGCGGAGAGCGGAATAATTGTTCAAAGCACGAAGCTTGTGAGCGATATCGACAAATTTTTCGATTTGCCTTGCTCGATTTTTGGGTTTGTCGTGACACAAGATCAGAGAGACAACCCTACGGAATCGTTATATGTGAACAAGATATTTATCTGATACTTACCAATCTGCAAGATGGTTTGACACAGCATTAAACCGCGAAATAGAGTCGGATTCGGGGTCTTTACGACCAGGAATGAGGGTATATCGCAGCCAGTGTCTCGGCTATAAGACTAATGTGTCAAATTAGTAAACCATACCCCACAAATCGACATACCTCTATTTCTGCAAACAGCTTGGCTTCAACACGCGTGATCTCTTCAGCGATCTCAGAACAATCGTAGTTCTGTAATTCTAATGACTGGCGACACAGTTCTTTGAGGAGATGCTTTGGTGATACTTCGGCAGCGTCTAGAAAGTGTGACGAGGTGATGGGCATGATCAATGCCTTGGCACTCAAAGGCAAGCTTTGTTTACGCTCTCTGGAAGTGGAGCCAGTCGAATCATGAGAGGGTGCCGAAGAGGACAAGTTGGACGATGCCGAGTCCGTGGTTACTGCAAGCGAGTCATCTTCACTGTCTGATATACTGTAGGGATCATCAGCATCGTCGATGAGGTGGTCGGTCTTGTGTGCCCAAGTTGAATCGGAATCAATGACGTTTGAAAGGTGCTCCAAAAAAGGGACAAAGTCGGACCCGTAATGCAAGAGATAGGTCTTCCCAGTGATGGATTTCACTAAGGCGCTCAAAGCACCTGTAGCACCTGGGGCGGAAAAATCTTGCGGATAAGTATGTACCCAGGTCTCGAGTAGATGGCAGATCCTGCAGGGGGGTGATCAAACGCTTGCAGTGAATTACCAACTCACGTACCTCATCTGAGCATAACTAGCAAACATGGGATCGCCTAATGAATTGTCGAGTTGTCGCATGCGCTTTTGCATGGCCAACAAGATACTTCGAGGGCTAGCAAATCTCCGATAAGTAAGCAAGAAATGCGCAATGAACGTCGGGTCTAGATATTGATATCAGAAAAAATACAGCAGTGTCATCTTCAGGAACTGACCATCCCCGCTGACTGCAAGGAAGAGGAGCTTGTCAAGGAGCTCGTCCAGAGTAGCATATTGAACCGATCGACTATTCCACAACAGTCTTAGTGGAAAGCAAGATTACGTAGAAGAAGAATACCCACGGTTCCTTCTCTTTTGTTACGTGACGATCATCATCTTCAAGTCCATTCAGTGTATTATGTTTCACTGGTTGTGTTGACGACACAGAAGATGACTGTAGGCTGTTGTTTGCCACAAGGCTAGTAGCACTCCGCGCATTTGATGGTTTGCATTCGCTCGAAGTGCGAGATCTAGCTTTTTCGTGCTTCGAAAATAGATCTGACGTTGAGCGGGCGCGTGTCGGGGATGTCACCGGTGGGGGAGGTGATGATGGGAGGGTAGACGTTGGTGATAGTCGGAAAGAACTTGCCTGCGACATAGTGCGGACCGAATGTACAGAAGAAGTCGCAGTAGGCGTCCCTGAGGTTGACCCTCTACGCTCAAATGGAAACGGAGAGACCAACGTTTCTGGGGACGCAGGGTTTCGAAGGTCAGAATCTGGAAGTACGACGCGGTTAAACTACGGATGATTTGTATGATTTCAGACACTCACTTGGTACTCTAAGGATCGACATCAGCAGAAACTTGAACACTTTTCTCATCTTCCCAACGTCTCTGACATGATTCACCTGTACTAGGCCAATATCATGCTGCTGGAATAAACTCAGGGAAGTCTGAGGATCAACGGCCACTGGGAGATCCGACTTCAGAGCGACTGCAACAACAGGATACTTCAACGGACATATCAGCCCTTGCAGAGAGTAATAAGTGACTAGAACGTAAAGCCGAAGGATGGCACTCCACTCACGGAGGAAGTCGGAGACAGGCACAAATGACGATACATCTCCGCTGTCATAGCATACGAAGATACCATCTACTCGAGGAGGCGAAGTTAGCCTTGTTATGTCCAGTTCGTGGATCACAATCGAGACACTTGGTGGCTCCCGCTGCTTTACCCAGTCGAGTCGCCTAGTGTCTGAAAAATATGAGGGATAGTTTAACGAACGAACACCTTTCGTCTTGCTTACAGCGGAAGGGTGTTGAGATTGAACTTCCTGACATAGCAAAGAGCGCAGTGAGATCTTCAACGCCATAAGCCCTTGCGTCTTCGGAAACAAATGTAGACTTTCCACAACCAGGCGTACCCACGACAGCGATGGATATTTCCTTGGGAAACGCCTACACGGGCTCAGTTATGCTTGGTGGTCCATAGATTTAGCCGGCTCCTCACCATTGGCTGAACTGTATCGGCCAGAAAGCCTCTACTTCCAGGGTTGGCCTGCAACCCAAGGCTACCGCTCCTGACACGGCCGGATATGACGTCTGTGAGGGAAGAGTGTCTCGGGAAGGACTGGAGGGATGTTGTAGAATGCAATCGCCGAGGATCATCGCGTGAAATTGGCTGGGCAAGTTGGTTGGGCAAGTTATTCGCTGGGATAGGTGGCAATTGATTGCGAGCAGGAAGTTTGAGGTCACCGGGACGACGGGATTGTCGTGCCTGCTCTTTTCCTTTTACCGAGCCTCTCCTGCTTTTATCGCTCGCCTTTTTCAGAGGCTGCCAGGACTCGGATTCGATGTTTTGTTCCACAGCAGAATCGTGACCATCGCTCCTGGTACTCATGCTTATGCCACGGGTGCGAACGTACAATGGGGCAACTTCCGAACCATGGCGACGTGCAGAATCGACGGACAACTCTGTCCTACGAGTTCCAGACGAATCAGATGTGGTGTGAGCGATGGCTCGAGGAGGCCGCGAACTAGATGGGGTAGACGAGTGCTCCCGTTCGTAGCCGATGAAGGAGTCGACGGAGACGGACTTGCGAAGATTTTGTTGCGGGTGGTGAAGAATGGAAGGTGGGGTTGGATGGGTTGCGTCGATTGGGGAAGAGACGGTAGAAGAGGTCGCATCGTGGGGAGTCACGGACGGTGAGGAGGGGCGTGAGTCGACGAAGTCGTGGTCGCTCTTATCGGGCATCTGTATGGGGGGGAGGGTTGGGATAGCAGGCAAGGAGTGAGGCGTCGAATCAGTAGACATGGCGGGTTCAGATGATGGCGGTCATATGTGGAGAACAACGTCGCCTTGCGCACTACAAGACCTTTTTCCTCTTTCAGTTATGGGAACACCCCTCATGCCATTGTCTGCCAGCAGCCCGAGAGTGTTGCTCGTCGTCAGTATCCCCTTACATCCACACTCAGGCTTGACACTATATACTGATTCGCCTCCATCATCAGAATGACGACGGCCCACCTGGCGTAGAGTCGCCTTACATCTTTGGTCTTTATCAGCACCTCACCAGCCATCTCAGTGAGCATCCGCCTTCCTCCCAGACAATCTCTCATGTCACGACGACTCACCGCTCAGGATGGGACGTAAGGGTGGTCATACCAAGTTCCCAAAAGTCTTGGATCGGTCAGTGTGACGTGTCTGATCCATAGCACCGTCATATCAACACCGAGCACGTAGGAAAAGCATTTCATATCACTGAAGTTACTCGAGGCAGATATTTCTATCCAAGAGAGCCAGGTCATTTCGTCCGACCAGTCTCTAACTTTACCACTCATTTCTCCGTAGACGGCGTGCAGGGTGAAACATCAGATACCCCCAGACCGCTGAAGAGGCAAGAAATCGCAGAGTGGATTCTGCTGGATGGTGTGCGGTCACCAGTCGTTTTATCTTGCAACCACCAACTCACATGATCTAATGATCTCAAGACTCCTGCGACTTGTACAAATGTTGCTCTCCACAACTTATACCCCGGCGAGATTGATCTCGTGGTATGTGCATGTTCAAGTTCACTATTCATCACATCCGACCATCAACCCCATCCAGATTTCAGGACCAAACTTTGGCAGGAACACATCAGGTTGACAACTAAAGTTCTATCAGTGGGACATGTTTCATATATTTTTACAGCTGCGTTTTCCCTCTCATCAGGTACTGTCGGTGCGGCAATGTCTGCTGCACTTTCTCGCACACGTGCAATTGCAATCTCGTATGGCAACGTGCTCCATCCCACACCTGTCAGTTTGCATGAACCTGCACATAACCTTTCCGTCCGTATCGTGCAATATTTATGGACCAATTGGGGAAAGGATCCAGATGCGACTCGCGACAGCGAGGTTGACCTGTATAACGTGAACCTTCCCATGATCCACAAACTCGCCGAACCTGAAGGCCTACAAGTACACTGGACACGCATGTGGCGCAACTCGTACGGTCGCCTCTTCGAGCACGTTCCAGTGGTTCGCGGAGCTCAGAAGGAGGTACTCCCAGACAGCCCCGACTCTCTCAGCGGACTTGTCCCCGCAAGCAATGTAGCTCAGATGGATGGTTACCTTGCTTTCAAGTTCTCTCCTGATATCCAGCCTCTTGTCAACCCGGATTTGTCGGGTGTTCCTGTAGGGACGGACGGCTGGGCGTTCGGAATGGGGCATGCTAGCATCACTCCCATGAGATCTGGTTTTGCTGAGGTGGATGTGCAAGGCACAGATGACCCACGGAAGGTGAAGTTGTAGTGCAGAGCTTCACTCTAATCTACTGAGCAGTATGGGACTGGGGTATGAAACTACATTCTATCCGGCATCATCATGAATTAATAAATGTCAATGTCCATCCAGTCATGATCACACGCAGACCTATAGCAAAGATAGCAAGACGTGCATGGTAACTAGGGCCACTGCAATATGCAAAGTTGGTAGCAGATTGACAGAGCACCATGGTGCCGAACCTGAGGAACTACCGGACAGAGTTGCCGCCTTGTAAACTTTAAGGGAGTTGATAATCCATGATGCATTCTGCAAACAATTCGTCAAGACAAGATCTTGTATACAGGTGCAATACTTGCCACAAAATTCGACGGGTCCATCAATATCTCTGTACAAGTTCCCGGACAACCGGAAGTAGAATAGGAATTACCAGCCCAGTCACCTTGTTTGAACGAATCAGTTGCAGAATCCCCTTGATATGCTTAGGAATCTCACCACAGAAGGTGATATCTAAGAATAAAGTGAGCTTACAAGTCTGAACAAATCTGGAGGACATACCAAAGACGATAGAGTGATTAGCAAAGTATTGTGAAATGTTGCAGTTCGTTGGAGCGAGTTCCGCCACAGGCTCCCCCCAGTTCGAAGGGTCTGGTAAACCCTGGGTGATATCTTGCGGAATTGCTGCCCGATAGAACGACCCTGTGCTAAAGTCAGGCCGCAACAAAATAAGACAGACTTGTGTAAACTAACAAACTGCAATTCCATTTGTATCCCACTTCATCGCGAACACACCGCCACCTTGTGAATCGAAGTATGGACCGTACGACGCCCTGCTCCATTCCGTGATCCCGCAACCAGCATTATTATTGATTAGTGCGTTGCACTGTAAGTCGTCTACGCCATTAGTTTGCTGAATGATGTTAGTGCATCTGGTCAACTGGGCTCGACTGCGACGACCTACTACGATCGTGCCCGTAAAGTTAGTCGTAGCCGTAAGATTGCACCCTTTATAAAGCTTAACAAAGATCTGGCTGGTTTTGTCAGACATACCTGGAGCAGTGTGCCATGTGACTTGGTTGTGTTCGTTGTCATGCACACCTTCAATAATATCTATTTCGCCGTTCTTCAGCAGAGTTAGAAGTGACACCCAAGACGGCCAGCACACCTACCCATGGCCAAGTACCACCTCCCAAGGTCCTGGTAATATTACGGTATCAGATGCAGTGTATGAAGATTGCTCTATTAAATACCAAAAGGCAGGCCATACACCTAAAGACAGATCAGATAAATATGCATGAGCTGGAGAGAAAGAAAGAAAGAAAAAACAGACCACAACCCCAGGGTGCCATATCAAGGTCTAACACGAAAAGACCAGTGTTGTACACGGCTTGGCTGGATATACGCACACTAGGATGGTTCATTGAGCTATCCTTCGAGCTTTCGGGAATGATTACCTGCTACGGTTGACACCCTCCGCAAGCCAGGTAGTGTTATCGCCTTTCATAATAACTGTGTTGTCAGATGTCACATACGCTAGGCCATCGGCGAATGCAGTCTGTTCATCGACGAAGCTAGGAAAAGCTTTGTTTGATATCGACCTATGGATACCTCAGACTCACGTTACCAATCCGCTGCAAGAACCGCGTGTCAGTGGCCGTGAATTCACGAAGAAAGCTGCACGCGAACTTGGTAGGATCCGGTCCGGTATAAAAGTCGAAAGTGCTTGATGAGACAACCCATTAGCACCGGATGTGTCAATTGGGAAGTAAACGTCGACACACTCGAAAAACGTCTGGCCCTCATACGTGTCTTGGATTACCCACAACGTTGTGTTCTCGACGGACGTGCGCTTTGATGGACCAACGTGTCGTCCACCAATATTGGGTGAACGGCCCGGGAAGAATAGATGCATGAAACCCGCATGCACCCGCAATAGCATTGCGAAGGTATGTAGTAGTAGCAAGTAGAACGATGGTCCTTTTACCCGGGGATATCGCATTTCGTGGCAAGAGTGTTGGCCTCCCCTCTCGCTTGTGCTATACTCGACCAAGATCCGACACGACACCGCAGTCAGTGTCGTAAGTAATTGACGTACACGCAAGGAGCACGAGGCTACGGAGCCTTTCTCAGTGACTCAGCCTGCGCAGTCGGCCACGAACGACATACTGCAAGAATTCGAGGACAGGCTCCCGGATTCGAATGCAACACATGGTTTTCATCAAAGTCACAGAGACATACAACCATACAGAACATAGACGTAGCAACAGGAGTAGTGTACGAAATTACCGGTAGCGACGAAGACTGAGGGTATTGTGCTTCTTCCAAGTTGAGCGGGCTGGTGTATGGTTGTAGCGGTGACCTTTGCCCAGCCCGCGGTTCTGCACAATCAAACGTATGGGTAAATGTCGTTCTGAACAGATTCCTGTTACGGACCTGCTTCCCGATGCTGGTGAGCCCACGGGCCTCGCGGCGTTTGTGCACCGGCTTCGTGATCCAATTGATACGAGGATCCCGTCGAATCTAAATCAAGTGTTCAATGTGGTGTAGAATGGATGACATAATCACTGACCGCCTTGTGACTGGGATCCACAAGAATAACTTCATAGTACTTGTAAACACCGTCTTGGTTGATCCAGTATGAGTTCAGAACGCGCAAGTTGCCACAGCGACGACCAACGCGCTCCTCTGCGACGCTCCTCAGGCCCCGCTGGAACTTGAGGTGATTGACACCCTGACGAACGGGTTTGCCGTAGGTAGCGCCTGACAAGCATCATGAGTGCCCAGAAACACACGAGAGATGCTTGAGCGTACCCTTGGGCACAGGCTTTTTTCGGTTACCCCGCCTAACACGGACGCGGTAGATAACATAACCTTGCTTGGCTTTGTAACCCAAGCGACGCGCTTTGTCTGGACGAGATGGGCGGGATGCTCGGTGGATAACGTTTAGTTGACGATACTCCCAGCACCTACATCAAGTCGCAGTTAGCGAGGTTGAGTGGGTATGTTTCTGTGGAACCCACCGAACACGGAGGAGGAATCGCAGCACGTCAGATTGCTTTTTCTTGTACAGTTCACTGATATACTTGTATGCACCCATCTCGAGGCTGAATAATGAGAAAAGTCAGAATAACATTTCGTGCATCCGAGAGAATGCAACCGCATCCATCCTTGTTCCCTGAGACGCCATGCCTGTCTCAAAGAACGGCGGGCCAGAAGCATGCACTCAACAGCTAGATGGCCTAGGATACGTAGGACGCACCTCTTGAGGAGGTTTTGACGCGATGGCAGGGAGGCTCACCCACTGGGGCTCAGTTCAAGGATGGAGACTACCGGAAATCGCCGGTATAGCGGAGGTTGCCGATCAATTGCCGATGACTACAAACACAATCGCAGAATTTCTTTAACAATAAGCCATTATATTCCTCTGTTGTCAAGGACCCCACTACCGGCACTACTTAAGAGCCTCCATGATGTAGGTTGTCAACATACGCTGCGACTGCGACCTACGCTCTCTCGTCCTTTTCTTCAAAGTTCTACGTGCAGAATCAATATGGCTTGGTGGGGCATCGATGACCTCCATGGCTACATGAAGGATGCAGTACTCCCCGAACTGAAATATGGGTTGGATACGGCCTTCCCCCCCTCCGGACACAAAAGTCATCGCAACACCCTTTCCACTCGGTTTAGGAAGGAAAGGCATCTTACATCAATTCAATGTTTAGACGATACCTTTGACGACCTGGTCAACAATTGTCAGCCTCGACATGATGTACTCAATATGTGATGACTACTAACACCCATATTTAGGGATCACGGCAAATGTGCCAGATACATCCCTAGGCTTGAACTTAAGAGATCAGGATGAGCTAACTGGAGAAGTTTTGACTGTGCCTTCAGCTCGGAAATTCAGGATAAACGCGACCCTGCCTCCGCCAGTGACAGAGTTTAATCGGTATGTCACGCTATTTCTGTCGCTCCCATGTTCTTAGGATGTTTTTCGTCGTCCACTGGCAGATTGTGGGCTTGGATCGATCATTTCCCCCTGAGGACCGTACAACGCATACTACATATCCTTTACCCTCAAAGCAAGGACTGGGGTTTTGTGTCAGAAACGCAACCACACTACGATGATCACATCTTCAAGGAGTTTTATTTTACCCGTGCAGAATGTCCTTCAACTGCAGAGATTGCTTCAAACTCTGTGGTTGTTGCTTGCCAGCCCCCGTGGGTGCTCTCTAGCGAAGACATGTGGCAATTTACTGAATTACAATCCGTGAGTCGTGAATGACGTATCGCTGGTGCAAAAGACTGACCATCCCAGCTATCCTCTGGTAACACCCGCTTACGAGGGAAAGAACGTCTGTGGTGCAAGGTTCATAATTAACCTCGACTGTTGATGAAGCTCATCCATCTTAGCTCTGGGACTTGTGTGTCCGTAGACAGTGTTTCTATTTTATTGTGACGTCTTATCAACAGTGGACATTTGGTGTCTTTTCTGATGGTAATGTGTACAATTCTATCATGGCTTCTTTACCAAGATGATCGCTAGGATGGACGAATGCTTATATTTCCCCGCCCTTCGATGCGCGGGCAAGGCAACCTACTGTCATGCATGCCATCTTGTTTTGGCTGGCATCTGCACTTGACATCGACGATGGCTATTCCCCTCCAAACGTAAGTAGACCCATCACTGATCGAAGAACCTATTTTCTCACCAATCTATCATCTAGCTACCAGAGCCAGTTGAATACGTGATGGGTCAGTTTGATATACCACCGGCTGAAAGCTGCGGTCCAGATACCACTCAGGAATCCTTATCAAGCTGGGCGGGTCAGAGTGACGGTAAACTGGTTTCATTCAATCGGTGCATTGTTGGGCTGAGTTTTGCTACAGGAATTTCCCTGTCTGCTCGTGCGGACGCTTGTCCTCCGATGGGTGTATCTGAGAAAGACGATAATAGAGACCCAGAGCTCGAGCCATATATCAAGCCAAGGGACCCAGCCGAGACCCGGAAAATGGTCGAACGATGGCGCGCAACCCTACCAATTACACGTGTTGAACGAAGAAAGGGGAGAGTAATAGATGTGCAAGCACCTGGCAACTCAGCTCCTATATTGGACCCTGACCTAATGTCCCCATTAACCCTCGATCTCTTCAAGGATACCGCCTCCACTACGGCATCTTCAGATTGTACGGAAGTTGGGAACAACAAGGGTCATTGGCTAGTAAGCATCAAACGGTGGTAATATAATAGAGTACAAGTAGCTCGCCATTACGTTGTCTGTGGCCATAACCAAGGGTACGTAAACGCAATGGACCCAACTACACCTGTTATGATCCCCGTGCGCCCTCTCTCGAGCGCAATCGTAGCCACGCAGTACTTAGGAATAAAACCCACGTAACGCAGACGAGAAAGGCCGAAAGCCAGGCATAGAAGCGACCCCGACGTCTTTCGGACCGCTTGCAGATATATTGTGCAGGATTCCAGGAAATGTCGACATTGTCTGAGTGCGATAAGAGTGGCGTGCGTTCAACCGGTGGAGCTGGATGAAAGGTCTCCGAGTTGTTATGCATAGAAGCATCGAAATTAGAGCTCGGAGTGAGAAGTGAATCCTCTGGGCGAAAAAGATGCTGGTCTCTTCCCCTTCGAATTTATCGAGGTGAATCAGGCCTTCCAGACTGATCAGTTGTAAAAGATTGAAAGACAAAAAAATGTAGAGGAGATGCTGAATGGCAATTGCATCACCTCGCTTGAGTAGCTTTGATCCGTACCCCGGAATATCGTTGTCGAGCAAAATCCCAGCAAAGGTTTGAAATATAGTGGACCCAGTATGCTCCAACTGTTAAATGAGCGCAGGTGATCACTCTGCGTGCAATGGCACCTCATAGCACTCACAGCTTTATGTAGACCGAGGGTTGTAGAAACGTACTTCAGGGGAACAATGGTGGGTACGATGATCACCAACAAGACTTATAGACGTTCAGCGTGGCAGCGCGCAGAAGTGCGAAACTTACGCGGAGAAAAACCTACACCACCAGCGAAGGAGACAATTCCAGGGAAAGGGCTTCTGGTCCACTGCGGTGGCATTGCTAGCCATACAAAACAGAACATGGTCAGAAGTGAAGAGAAAGAGAACATCCGTATTGTAATTCTCGGATTGTTCATGCGATCTACTAAGTATCCGCCCTAACTCACGAATCTCAGTCGTATTCCGAGGTGCCGCCAAGCAACTCACGATGGGATACAAGATTATGCTTCCAGCAAGAAGATACGATGCCTGCGTACTGGCGGTCGCTTATATCGCTTCTCCAGCATGTTTCTGGTAAAACGTGAGCAACATCAAAGACGTGGAAGGGTGTCACTCATACGCAGCTAGATGAGTGAATGGTGACCACACTACTCCGCAAAGCACGTTCAGACCAATATATCTTCCGAGGAGTCAAAAAGGTGCGCGATAGGAAAGAATGGACTCACGCCCAGAACACATCACCGAGTAGTGGGACCTCCCTCAGACTTACACGGCGTTTTTTGGCTACCATTTCGAGAGCCATCACTTCAGGGATACTGTAATCAGCGCATCGCTGAACCTCTCGCTGGGCCTCGGGAGTCTCAAGAGTTATCCCGGACCCTATGATGACCCATCGCCATCGACGTCCCTAATCCATGTGAGTGGAAGAATCGCACGACGATGGATTCTTGAACGACTGCGAGTGGGCTTAAACCAAGGCCATAGATGAATAAACCAAGCGTCATCAGACGGACGCTTTGTTGTGTCTCTCCGACAAGAAGGATTACCTGACCTTTGTCCGTCGTGAGATATGCTTATAACACAGCTCAAGGTAGTCTAGAGCTTACCGAGGAATACCACGCTGGTCGCAGAAATACTTGCAAGTGTTGTCCCAAATCTGCTGGCCAACACGCCGCCAACAAGGGGAGTCCAGGTGCCATTTAGGTTGTAGGCAGATATCAAGAGGCTGAATTCGGTGTTGGAGGTCCCGAGCTCCCGGGACAGCCGGGACTTGAGAGGAGCAAGGGTGTACGAAGCACTACTCAAACGTGAGCTCGAGGGTTTCCTAAATGTGATAGACTGAACTAATGGCTCCCGATGCTCAAAGAGCAAGCGCACAGAAGAGCAAGAGCCCGTACGAATATTGGTCTAGGGGAGGATATTACTTGGTTTCCTGGCACAGATTCATTGATGCACTGGGCAGAAGCGTTGGGAAGGTGGTCACTGATAATGGCGGTCTCTCCAAGAGATAACTCGAATGGATCCTCGACGGGCATCCAGCTACTGCTCGTGGTGTTTGGGGAGTGTTCTGGCCCTGACACTGCGCTGTACATCTGTTCGAAGCGACGTTTTATCAGACAACGTTTCATCATGGTTCCGAGTCGAATGACTAATCTAGCCTGAAACACATCCCTACATATATCATAGCGTCCACCCAGCCTAACGTCCAACGCCAGCTACACGTAGAAGCTAGAATGCTGTTGTCATGGTTCAACCGATGATCAACCCTCACATCTCGATCATACCAATTTGCGAGATGCACTCACGTAGCTTCGCTTGCTCGTCCGCAACCACATGCACGTTGCGAGCAGGGTTAGGGTACACAGTCCAAATTCCACCCATCCCACCGCCTCCACAGTAAGAGTTTCTTTGCAACTGCTGATGCTGCTTAAATCTTGGGTCTGAGAGCAGGGCGAGCTCGGGTCCACGAACCCAGAGGAACCTGAAATCCAATTGCAGTCGCCTCCTGTCCGCGTGCCGTGCAGCATGCCCGCAGCAACTCCCTATGTAGCAGAAAGGATCCTTTTGAATACCACTTATATGATATTGATGCACGTACTTACCCAGAGCACTGTGGTGATAGCTAGCCAGACGATGGAACTTGCTATGCTCGCAAGCAAGTGCACGGCCCCGTCCACTAACCAAAGCAGGTAAGCCGTCCCAAACATTGTCGTCCAGACAGCATTGAACTCGAAAAGAATTAATCTGGTAGGCCATCAGGGAGACTTAGAACCGCACAGCAGAGGTACGCACAATGAATGATAGCGAGCACTAGGCCAGTTATGATTCTCGTTTCCCGCGCTGATCAGGAAAGCCGTGAGCCCCAGCTCAGCCATCGCACAAATCGTGATAAGGACGAAAAGGAACGGATGGTAATGGGTTTTGATGTAGGGCATCCGTCAAAATCTTTCGAGAGGATTGGAACGAGTGTAAGTCAATGGCTACGAGAAGACACGGCAACCAAGTGTGCGCCAGAGCTATTCAAGGTCTCGTACGTCGTGGTACGGTCGTGATGTCCATGCGACAAACACGAGGTAGTTTAAAAACCGTCGCCCGGAGTACATATGCGGCACAACGGAGGCCGTGTAGCCAAGTGCTCTACGTTCTCATTGAGTCCAGACTAGTCATCGCAACATGGGTATTCCGCGTGTCATAGATCGGGGGGTACGCGTCGCCAAATTGAATCGCACTGGGCATCGCAATTGAAGGGGAACCACGCCATCATCATTCATTGCCGCAAGTATTACATTTCAATGCGAGTTTCGCGAGACTGAGGGCACCTTCTTGCGTCTTATTCCCTACATTTTATGATCAGATATGCCAAAGATGGGAGCCTAATACGGAAACATGCCTCCTATAAACCCCGATGCATGCACGAAGATACAGTCATCGATTCCGGTTAACTTGGATAAATTGGCGTCTCGATGGCCCCTCCATTCCTCCGGAAGTGCCTTTCGACTCACAAAGCTATCAGGAGCGACTGGGACAGCCTGAATGCGCCAGTTCGCACCGGCTTCATCAGGATAGACGACATAGAGGAGAAGATCATCTCCGGGAATCCCGTGCTCTGCTTCAAGTTGGAAGAGATGCTCCTGCGTCATTCGTGTAACCAATAGTGACCGCATACAGAGCGAAGTCTGACCTTCCATGGGACAAAGCGTTCTAACATAAGGATCCTGCTACCCGGATCCTCCTTCTGCCGTGTTGAGAGAGCATATAGAACGATGTCTCGTGCAGGTAGCCAGGCCTCTGTATAATACTTCAGTCTCCCGAGAAATTCTTTACCAGTAAGTTGAGAGGCTTTGGTAAAGCACGACTGCCAAACAAATAAGGAAAGAGAAAAAGAACATTTACTTCCACGCACATCGACAACTTGTGAACTGGTTAATTCATTCCATCGAGGATTAAGCCAGTTAACTCTGCTTGACAAATCAGTTCGATTGTTGTATCTTGGTTGTTCTTGGGAGGAATACTGTGGTATGCCGTTGTCAATGGCATCTATAGCCTCGACAAACTCCTACCACGAAAGTGAGTCATCGAACGAACGGTGGCATATTGATATATCAGGATTCACCTTGTATAGCTGCAACCAAAGTACGTGAACTTTGGGATGGTCAATCTCAACCCCGATTTGAGTGGCGAGTATTTCTTTTCCAAAATGCCTACGCCAATGATTCAGTGATATAGATCCAATCCGCGCGAAGACCTTCACACATACTTGTAAATGAGACCGGCAGACGATAATTTGGTCGTGAATCCGTGACCGAATATTTCCTGGAAGCCCCTCTGGTGGTGATCAAAGCGCTGCTTGCTCTCGTCATACACCGCACCGACATCGACAATGATGTCGCATGCGTCTAGCACGACAGGGTCCCTGCTGCGTTTCACGTCTACAAAACGGTTGAGAATGAAGTAGCGAATACTCTTCTTGCATGGGTACCTGCGGCATGATATTTTTCGGTGAGGCGCAAGAGAAAAACAGCGAATGCTTCATCGCAATGAAAAGTCCCGTCATGTGTTCCTATCGTCTGCCATGGCAAGTAAATGAGGCTGACATACTGCGGCGAAAACTCGAACACGTAGCACGACAAACCTTGACATCCACCCTCTGCCTATTTGTTGCTGGCTGTGTCTGAGACATGCGAGTTTGAACGAGCAGTGCACGAAATTGGGGAGATTGGTGAGATGCTAAGCAGTGGGACTGCAGACCTCGGAATAAGCCCGAAGACCGCAGTGACCAGCTGCGCATTTCAACCAAGATCAAACGGCGACAACACGGTCGTCTATATACGAGAGGTCTACGATGCTGTGCTTTACAGTGTATACACCGACGATTAAGAGTTGCATGGAAGCTGTCGTGGCTAGAGTAAAGCGTCAACGAAGGAGAGTAGATACGATGTCAGATGGACATTTAAGCGTCTGCAAACCTAGCACAGTCCAAAGGAATCGATGAGGTCCACCACAAGAAGAAGTCTGGCAAGTCCCAAAAGGTATATCGTATAAGCAGATGAACAAGCTGGAATCAAACAAGGACGAAAGCTCCCCCAACGACGAGTCCGAGAAACCCAAGCATTCCAGCACACCGAAGAGCTTCCGCAGCAGCGATGTAGCTATCTGGTGGACCATACATCCCATTAGATGCAGATTGTCCTGGACTTGGCGCTTGGCCACCGGGACCACCGCCGTTTTCGCCAGAGACAGAGGAAGGGGCGGTCGAATAGACGGTTGTTGTGCTCGCGGTTGTGGTTGCGTTTCTAGCGGAACTGCCGGAGGTACTTGGTAAGCCCGAGGACCCACTCCCGGAGGCAGACCCTGACTGGCTGGTAGAGCTCGGGGCAGGAGTAATAGTAGACGAGCTGTTACTGGGGTTACAGTTAGGATGGAGCGTTTGCGACATAGGCAGACAGATACTTGCGAGGACTGGAGAGGTAAAAGGAGTGTGAGGAACGGGGAGGAGGACGAGGAAAAGGAGGAATACCTGGGCAGCAGAGAGGATGGGCAATGCGAGACAAGCAAGCAAAAAAGAGACTCGCATGACTGCAGTGCGAGGGGGGACGTGGACGTGGACGTGTGGGCGTGCGTGGTGGTCGGCAGTGAGGAAGCACTCGAGGCCAGGGGGGGGGGGTCGATTTCACAAGGAGGGGGTCAGCCCGCCTTTCTCTTCTTTACCACCACCATGTACCCCCTCCCTGCCCACACCGTCGAGCTCGTCCTCCAGTACATTTCCCCTCTCACCGATCCCCTCCCACCGCATCTCATATCTACCCGTCTTCGACAGCGGCACCACTTCCTCCAATTATCCCCCTCCTCCCCTGTCGACTATTTGTGCTGGCCATCCCCTGACAGCGTGAAGATCATCGGCCTTCTCGACCACTTACCTCTATCTGGGCAGGTCAGCTACCCAACTCACTACACATCGGACCCAGAATCTACCTTTGCGCATGTACAAATATCCTCCAACGCACAAGGGCTGCGTATGCTCTTCCATTGGGATACCACTCAGGCCTGGAAGTATCACGACCTCCGACTCATGCCATTCCCTTCTTCCTCCTCCCCGACTCTCCAAGAGTCACGTAACTCCGCATCCAGGGCAGGTCCTCCGCTGCATTCGTCCCTCGATCTTGTCCCCGAAGCCGACCAAATCGACAGCAACAGTGACGACTCCTATTGGGACTCCTACGGAGCGGCAGGCCATGATCTGCCTTCACCATCGCGGAATGCATCAATGCCTGATCCCGTCGGAGAAGACGCGTATTGGGCACAGTATGCTTCTGTCCAAGGTTGCTATTTCCTTGGTCCCTCCTGCAACACTAATTCTCCCACTTCTGTAGGCTCCGCTGATTCCACGGTACCTTCCCCTTTACCAGTCAACCGCAAACTCCGGCCCGTTTATTCCAACGATGACAACGAATCAGTCTTCCCACTCCCGCCCCAAAGTGAACCAATCATCGACGTCCCGGTCGATGCTATCCATTCTCGGTTACAACCAGGACCCCCACCCCCGAACATGCTCGCGAATCTTCTTAGCACGATATCTCCCCGAAAGGATATCCACTTTGGTGATCCATATTCATCCCAATCACCTTCAGCGCCCAGCACCGACCCTTCGCCAGAACAGACTACGGCAGATTCTGAATTGCTCACACCCCCATTCCCTGATGAATACTTGGATGTGGCAGTTGTTTCGCCCGTCGCGGTCGAGGTCAACGGGGTTCCATCCAAACGACATCCGTGCCCTCTATATGAAACGGAGGATAAAGCGCTCACGGAGAGTATCAAAGGTCTTTACTACCTCTGGAAGTCCGGAAGGAAGTGTGAGCCAGATGCAAGGGACAAAACCGTCTTTTTGCAGATTGTTCAGGAGGCTGTTGCGTACGAATAAGCAGACAGAATGTCTATATTATCACCAACAAGGCAGTAATACAGCTGGCTAAGCACAAATCGCTCCTGCGCCCTAAAAAAACATCAAGTCTTGAGCGCGAACGAAACCTGAAGCAGTGTTCCAAATTCCACTAGCGCAAGATCGATCTGTGCGATAGTCTGCAGATCCTGAGGTACTGACGTGGGAATGGCGGATGTAGCTGCGGTCGGGGATGAAACGATGCTGGATGTCGAAGTCATGATTGTGGATGGCGAAGACAACGAGGAAGAAGTGGTCACGGTGGTTGTCTGAGTCCAAGCAGGGGTTGAACTGGTAGTCAGTATTGGTGGTGTCGAGCTCGAAGTAGTTATGTCACTATTGTAGGACCAGGACCCTTGAAGTTTTCCCTCGCTGAGCGACGCAAAGTAGCTGAAAAGGCCTTGGCTAAAATCTAGGCCACCAGGGAGACATTCTGCACACTAGCAATGTATGATATGAACAGGCTGTGTTAACCTGGAAAGGTACCAACTTGCCTTATCCATGATTTGAGCCTGTGCCGTTTTCCCGTCCACGGTAATTGTAATCATTTCGAAGCAGTGGATGCCATCATCATATTGCTGTACAAGTGAGCACCACGGTCCACAAGTCAAGTCAAGTGACAGACAAACTCACAGCAGCATTTAACGCGACGATCTGAATACGGTGAGTACAGGACATAGAAGCGGGAGATCAACAACACGTACGAAATCGTCGGGACTGTTCGTGACGCCACACGCACCTCTGAGGAGGGATAATTCAGTCGATGTTACACCATGTAGCTTGTCGTGCGGACTCACTGTCCGTCGTTGAAGTATGTGAAGACAGCATTTGCGTCTCTTTTGTGCCAGTGCCGAGCGCGAGGCTTCTCATGTTTGTACGGTTGCAGAGCTTGACACGAGAGTAAAAAAACGCTTGAAAAGAGCGACAGTAAATGAAACGAGCGCATATTACAGCACGAAACGTGGCAGTATGGTGTATTGGACTTGAGGAGATGGTTCGGAAGCAAGTCTGAAGCAAATTTGCTCGGCAAGGACAAGCTACATAAATCAGAGGCAACGAATTCATGGACGAGAGAAAATTCTGCAAAGACTTCCTGATTCCTGCCAGCGAACCACGACCAGTTCTCGGTTCAGGCAGTCATGTAGCTCATCTCATGTAGCGCAGCATGTCCATTGCAACTCAGGTATATAGTCAAGGTTGTCAGTTGACGGGGTGGTATCTAGTCCAGACGGCTGAGTGGAGTGGTTGCTATTACACAATCGCTTGTAGTGAAAGCATGTAACCATGGACGACTACTTGATCCGTTTGAGCTAGAGGAAATGTTAATACTGGGTTAAAAGCTTCTGTGCGAACCTTACCCTCTCAGTTTGTCTGAAGACGCCATTGTCAAGATTCGTAGCTTTATCTGCGATAACATCAAGACGCGTGTTCTGTGCATCAAGCTCCTGGCCCATAGCGGTCCCAAGGGCTTTCAAGCTCTTGGCGACTCTAGAAACCTCATCAAGGTTGTCATCTAGCTCATCCTCCAGTTCATCATCTGAGCCTCCTGCCTCAAACTGGTAACGCTTTCGCTGTTCCTTCCTTGCTGTGCGCTGTTCTGCAGTTGGGAATCTGGAGTTGTCGAAACTGCTTCCATCGGTCTGAATCGAGTCATGCTCCGCGTAGGTGGTTGCTCGACCAAGACGATTCTGAGTATCCCTGATGTCTATCATTGCCTTCTCTCGTTCGCGCCTTTCGTCCTCGTAGCGTTGCTGTATTTTTGCCTCTTGCGCAGCGCGTTTAGCGTCCTTGTTAAAAGTTATCGCCGGACGAAAAATGGACTTATTGAGTTTCTTGAGCTCGTCAATCTGATCTTCTGCCCGGAGGGTATGCGTCCTGGACACATCAAGGTGGCGTTCCGTGTTTGCCAATTTCTCTGCAGAGTTAATTAGGAACTAAGTTGCGTCCAAAAGAGTCAAACGCACCAGATTGATCTGCGAGGCGACCCAAGGTCCCTCTAGCAGTTTCCTCGGCTTCCCGAGCCATCCGAAGCGCATTTCTAGTAGAATTGACACTCTCCTGCTTGAGAGACCTTGTCTGCTGTTTGATACCCTCCACATCCTCCTCGTTCTCCTCTCCGGGAGGAGGTTCCCTCCCAATCCCAGGGCCATCGAAGAAACGACCAGAACCAGCCTTTTCCGGATTGTATCCAGCAAACAGTTCACCACGAGCCCGGTCTAGCTTGGACTGAGCGTCGCTGGTGCTTGATTTAACAACAAGTGATTCACAATCGTCAGCTCCACCCTGAGACTTTGACTTCCCCATGGTGTTGTATGGATCTAAGCCATCTCTGCTGGACACGTATGTGCTGGCATTGGAACGATAACTTGGAAGAGGCGAAGTGGTGCGCGATGAACTGCGAGATGCGCCAGGTGGTGGTGCAAGCTCAGATTGAACGGGCGGGATGACTGGCTTGTCCTTGCGCTTCCAAAGGGACATGTTGGGACGACTTGGTTGAGAGAATAACGGAAAGCGGTGAGAAGAGTGAAATGCGACGTCACGTGACACAGAAGCCCATACTAGCTACAGTCGTCAATTAGTTTTAATCGTCAAAATCGTCATCTTCTTCCTCGTCGCTGTCTTCGTCACCCATGGAGGAGACTGGCATGCCCTTTCCCACTGCCTTTATCTTCTTTACAGATACTCGCTCGTGAAACCGAACTTTGGATGACCTGACACTCCTACTCTGCATTCGTAGCGGTGGTTCAAAAAAGTCGTTATAAAATAATTCTGTTGATGCAGCAAGGGATGAGCAACCACTGACATCACCAGCAATCATCATCACCTACCATTAGTCTCCAAGTCATCGACTGAGCCAAAAAGATCTATCTCAGATTCCTCATCTGCAGCAAAACCCGACCTTCTCCCGGATACTTCCTTCCCCACTTTGCTTGTTTCAGCATTGAAGGTTGCGAGATCGAAAAAATTATCGTCAAGATTTAAGTGTTCCTGAGAGAGTGGCTTCATTGGCCTCGGCTTTTGTTGGCCGCGAACAGCGTCTAGCGTCGAAATTGAGGGCCCACGATCACGATCATCGTCCTCAGATATTTCGTCACGAAGATTGATGGTATCTTCCGCTGTTGAGCCAGCATCGTCTTCCTCGCTGCTGAGCCCTTCCCAGGAACTCTCATCATCGACATCCATTTCTGAAGCCTCATCCTCGTCCTCACTTACATCGTCATCACTACCTTCTTCCGAATTTGTATTTTCATCCTCGTCCTGGCCCTGCAGAACCTGTAGGTTCTCACACACGCGTGCCGCTCTCAGATCCAATTGTTGCCATATCTGATTGATGTTCATACCCTCAATGAAGAGATATGGAAGCGGCGTCTCTTGGATGTCGATTCTCTTTTGATGTTTATGTACTGGATTGGGACTGCGCTTTTGTGTCGCACTGCGTGTACGGGACCTCGTCTGCGATGCGGCTGGCTCGGTGAGCGTGCCCAATAAGGTCATAAGATGAGGCTTCGAAGATTCCTCTGTCTCGAGGGCTGATCAAGTGTCCATCAAAATCGGAATAGATATGCAAAGAAGTCTATCTCACCCCAGTCAAAGATGTGTTTTGTTGCGCATAGTGCAGTGGAGCGAAGCTCGCTGTTAGAGCCTGCTAAGCATTCTATATGGGAATCAATGAACGTGGAGAGTCGCCCCAGTTCAGGTGGCAGGTTAACAGGCTCGTTCAAGGTCATGGACGTGGGTTGCCTGGTGTAAAAGTTTGTCTTTGTTTGGCAATAAATACGCTCACCTGTGCTCGTCGTGAACCGTCACCACCAACCATGGATTTCATTACGACTATAGACTCTGACGACGAAGAACGTACACGAAAACACGACAGAAAGCTCCAAAACGAAGACGAGGAGTATCACATAGATCCCGATTTTCATTTTGGCCTATCGGAGGACCCATACGTGGAGCTGCTTCGGTCTGATAAAGACACTCTGAAAAGAATAGCCAAACCCGTAGGCATTTTCTCTTTAACGATTCTTTTCTCCGAACTTGCACTGTTGAACTATCCGTAGGATCCAGTGTCCATCGACGAGATCATCCGCAGGCGGAAGCTGAAGCAAGTCAGTGCGAAACGCAAACGAAACGACGAAGATGATGTTCAAGAAGGAACCGACGTAGAAAGCGATGATGATGATTCAAGCGAAGTGGGTATTCTCCAGCCAGCAGAGGCATCCCATGATGAGGAAGACGAGGACCCATTAGCAACTTCCGACGAGCACTCCGAGTTAGAAGACCGGTTCGCCGGCACGGAAGATACTGAATTTTCGGACAGCTCGGAAGTCGAGACGCAAGCAGAGAAAGATCGGAAGGCAGCTTTCTTTACATCTGAAGTTCACCAGCGCGCCCATACGTCCTTTTTGACAATGAACTTATCACGTCCTATCCAAAAAGCGCTGAATACCCTTGGGTTCACCTCGCCCACCCCAATCCAGGCCGCAACAATTCCTGCCGCTCTTTTGGGCAAAGATATCGTTGGGAATGCTGTGACAGGTTCTGGAAAGACAGCAGCATTTGTCATCCCTTTACTCGAACGTCTCCTATATCGAGAGAAAGGGAAGCATGCGGCTGCGACGCGGTGCCTCATCCTCGTACCCACGAGAGAACTCGCAGTGCAATGTTTCGAAGTTAGCTCTAAGCTAGCCGCTCATACCGACGTTAGATTTTGTCTAGCAGCCGGTCAGTGTATTTGTTCCCGCTCCCGGAGTACGCTCATTGAGGTATATCAGGTGGCCTATCCCTGAAATCCCAGGAAGCAGCATTACGAACCTTCCCAGATGTTGTGATTGCAACGCCTGGCAGACTCATCGATCATCTCCGCAACTCCCCCTCATTCACACTTGATGCACTTGATGTGCTTGTACTCGATGAAGCTGATCGTATGCTTTCGGAAGGTTTTGCTGATGAACTGGGTGAAATCATTAAAGCTTGCCCCGTCTCGCGTCAGACGATGCTTTTCTCCGCTACTATGACGGATTCCATTGACGAGTTGGTCAAGATGTCGCTGAACAAACCTGTCCGTCTGTTTGTCGATCCAAAGCATAGAACCGCCAAAGGGCTTGTCCAGGAGTTTGTGCGAGTTCGGGCCGAGAAAGAAGCAGATCGGACTGCTCTGCTCGTAACCCTCTGTAAAAGAGCATTCAGACAAGGTGTTATCGTTTTCTTCCGCAGTAAGAAACTTGCACACCAAATTCGCATTGTTTTCGGTCTTCTCGGTATGAAAGCCGAGGAACTGCATGGAGATCTTTCACAAGAACAGGCAAGTCATTTATGTCCTTCCAGGATGTTGACAAACAGGCTTCTAGCGCCTCGAAGCACTCCGCCTATTTCGTGACGGTCAAGTCGACTTCCTCATGGCGACAGACCTGGCTTCTCGTGGACTCGATATCAAGGGCATCGAAACTGTGATCAATTATGACATGCCCAATCAGTTGGCACAATATCTTCACCGCGTGGGTCGGACAGCAAGGGCGGGAAAGTCTGGTCGGTGCGTGTGCTCGTTAATCGTTGAGGTTAATTCCCTGAAATGAACAGCTCACTCACCTTGGTTGGGGAGGGTGATCGCAAAATGCTCAAGTCTGTTATCAAGCATAGTAGCGAAGATAATATCAGACAAAGAATCATTCCAACGGACGTATTCACTCGATGGGCTAAGAAAACCGCACATTTGAAACCCGAAATAGCTTCGATCCTCGAAGAAGAGAAGGAAGAAAAGCAAGTGTGTCCAATTCTCATCCTATTCTCGTCGGCTTCTCGCTTAATGTTCAGATACGGCGGGCGGAGATGGAACTGAGCAAGGGTCAGAACATGATCGACCATGAAGATGAGATTTTCTCTAGACCTGCGAGGACCTGGTTTCAGACTGAGAAAGAAAGATCAAAGGCGGCAGGTTTGACGAATGGTTTTAACGGGGGAGCCGCACTAACCATGGGTAATGTCCTTCCCGCGTATAGCTGTAAGCAGACACCATCATGAGCACGGTTTTGCAATTTCTGCATCGTCCAAGAAAACTACACCACAGGACATTTCCAAGGTTAGTGCAAAGCTTTAGCGCGCAGCATTTTTATTCACGATGCGGTGCTTTCAGCCAAAGAGAGACAAATATGCAGGATTGTCTCGTAGGGCAAAGCGGCGTAAAATGGCCATGGAAGTGGATAAAGAGCTAGGAGATAATACTGGCCTTAACGCTGCTATCCGCTCAGCGAAGAAGGCAGCCAAACCAGGGAAGATCGGGATGGCTCTGAGCAAAGGACCCACGCAAGCAATGCGAGGTTCGGTATCAAAGGCAAAATCACACACAAGTAGTGCGTTTGACCGGGATTTATCTGCAAGGGCACGCCATGAGGGCATTAGAGCGAAAAAGGGAGATGTAGTTGGTCGAATTGGTAAACGGAAGGGCGGCAAACGATAGCACAGTCGATCAATTCTGGCATTGTACAATGATACCAGAACAACTTGGCAGCGACACTAATTTCCAGCGCGGCTGAAGCAGATGCTAGGAAGCACCATTTCGCGTGGCGTGAAGCTACACCGCGAAGGACGCAGTAATTAACTTCGGATGACTTCATGGCTCAAAAGTTTTTCGCCGGAGCCTAAAACTTGAACAAATCTCCTTTGAAGGACCTGGATCATACTCATTGTATTTTTCAATGGAAAGCAAAGCATTCGCGTCGCTCGCTACTCTCCGATTCCCTTCACCATGCCGGCTGCTGTCCTCAGCGTGTTGTCCGGACAAAGATCTGATCGTCTTAGTATCGCGACTTGGTGGACATGATAAACTGAGCCTCTGGAAACTGCAAGGTTCAAAGAAATGGGAGGTAGATGTTGGGGAAGATGACGACGCTTCGCCCAGGGTTGCTGCTCTAGTCTGGAGTCCAAGTGGCGAGTTTTCGTTTTCATTTTCGTGCTCACTAGCTCATCATTGTAGACACACAGGTCAGACAATAGCAGTGGTTCGCGACTCCGCACACATCACTCTTCATTCCGTTCGAGATGGGCGTGTTGAACGTTGCTTGTCTATACCCTTCCACCAGAATACACCTCAGCCAATTCAAACCATTGCTGGTGTCTGGTGGTTCGCTGGCCACCAATCCCCCGCAAGCGGTGTGATTCCTGACATCTTCAAGCGGAATGGGGTAAAGGCAAGTTATTCTTGATGAAATGACGGAAGACTTCTCAGCGGTGTCTAGGCCGGTTCGGCGCTGTCCACTCTCAAGATACTGCCTTCACTCGATCATCTCAAAGAAAACGGCGAAGATGTGACGTAGGTCAAGCTGACCGATTTCAATCATATTCTTATTATTCACCCTTTGTCCAGTGCAACCGATTTATTCGCTTTTCAGGGCACACAGACACGGGTTGCTTCGCAGCGGTCAACCCCAGAAGTAATCAAACAGTGGCCGGCCTTGGTCCCATTCTTGGAGGATGCATCCATTGCTTCTGCGAGTCACAGTCACGGAGTTCATGACAAAATGGCAGAGTCGGAATCTTTAACACAGGCACGGGAAGACGAAGACAGCTTGCTCACTTTGGTTGACGAGCGCGGCGTTCTTCATTGTTTCCTAGATGGAAGCTATTTCCTTGGATCTGTGGCTCTGCCCGATGGATTGCCATCTGCTACTCTGTTCAAACACCCCTGTAAACCACTAATATTCCTCCACCCGCAGTCCCTGGGCTCTGACTTGCTCTCAACGGGAATGCAACCTCTGGTTGTCAACATCCCGCTTCTCGCGACCCCAAGAGTCCGCGATTTCGCGCGACTCTCATCTGCTGCTCGCGAGTTAATGTGGTACATAATGCGCGTCGTCAACGAGGTTCGAGAAGGTTGGTTAGGATCGGAATCGTTCACAGGGGCACGGGATATCGGAATTAAGTGGGTGCAAGCTCTGGAGAGAAGACTCAGGGAGCAATACGGTCGTAGGTGTTCTATTCTGCGTCGTTGTTTCGGTAACATGCAGATTCGCGCAGATCAGCACCCAAATGTCATCTTAGAGCTCACAACCTTGCTTGCGACAGGGTCTGGGTCAGAGGGACTCACGGATTTCATCGCAGGCAGTGAACAAAACAGCGAACGAGTAGATTTCTCTCGATCATTAACTCCTGATCTCATGTCCCTTCCAGACTCTTCAAAAATGGGACACCTCAGTCACGGAATCGCTAACAAGGGTACGCGATCATGCGACTACACGCATCATTCCAGCCTTCCAGAGGTTGCATATCATCCTGGATGAAATTCGTGGGTGGTCGCACATGTGAGTAGCCTCGAGTTCATGGTGATGTAGTGAATTTCAATCCCAAATAAGGCCACAGTTTACACTATTTGGTCTCAGTGCGGATTTTGTGGATTCTTGCTTGAAGATGATTGAGCGCGGCATATTCGTTGCTTCGTGGCTTGCCGCTGAAGCAAGGAGAGAGCTTGGAGCCTTCAAGCAGTTCCTGTCTTTCATTCGACACGGTCTGTGTCATATATTTACTCGTTTTCCGGTCGGCCTCCTGTCTGAGATCTGTTTAGAGACCATTGTCGCGAATCCGAGCGCGGAGTCACACACTAATCCCGATCACGACATCCTCGAAGTCAACGGCTACTTAATATCCGGGCTCATGACCAGTAAGATTGACGAATGGTTCACGGGGTCACTTCCCCAATTCAATCCTGGAGATCTGTCGTACTTTCGACCTCCCAGAAGCTCCGATAAGGCGCTTGACGAGGTGGTGCAATTGGCTCGTGCCGCGTTGCAAGACCCATCACAAACATCGTGGCAGCCAGTAGGTTTTCTTTTCAAGTGGATATCCACGTCCTGACATGAGGTTGTTTGTTTGTTTCAGAAAGTCCCGGCGAATGATTTTTCCCATCTGGACAAGAATCTGGATGCGCTCATACGGGAAATAGCTTCCCGGTGTCAACGGGTGTTTGGAGAAGTCTCTCAAGCCGCTGCGCGATCTGCTACTGTCTCGGTAGATGGTGGAGCCACACCGTCACAACAGGCAAGACCGGCACCCACAGGAAGCGCATGTCATTTTGTGCGTCAGAGAGTGGTTAGCAATCAAAACGAGGTAAACAGCATGTCCTTCGCGGTGGGGTGATATTGACCTAAATCGGACTTTATAGTCAGATCGCCACCTGCAGTATCTTGCTGTCCATGTGAGTTCAGAAGGACAGGCGCTTTGTGAGTGACTTGGCTTCATCGCCTCTTGTGAAATGAATATGTACAAAAAAAGTGTGCATGAGCCGAATGCCGTACGATCGATATGTGGCGGGAGTCCACGATGACATTCAAGTCTGCCTTTTGGAATGCTCCGTGCGCGGGGAAGGAAGTGCGGAGGTGGATGTACTGGATGTTGAGTTTTTTGACGACGAGACACTCGTCCTTGTCTACCAAGCCAAGGGGATTGAGGGTGAGGAAGGCACGTTTTAATTCCGATTGTATGAATTAACCAAAACAATTCCAAGGGCCGATATTTGTCGGTACGGTGAACTACACCGCACTAGGGTACCACAAACTCCAATCAGAAGGATACGTAAGCGGTCCCGCGCGAAGAGATATGATTTGGAGCATGCTGGGGAGATGGAAAGAGGGGCATGTAAGTCTCGTGGTTGCGGCCAGACTTGCGTGCGGAGTTTTTATTGATGCGGCATGGTCAGCTTCCGTGCAACCCGATTCCGATCACGAAATGTCGCGGATTGTGTGGGTCCAAGAACGGATCAGTGTCGGTTGCGGTGAATGGACGCATTGGACGGCGGGTTGTGTGTGTGCTGGATGGGGCGGGGACGACGATGGAGGTGCTGGACATGGAAGGGGATGAGGGGGAGGAGGAGGAGGAGGAGGAGGAGGAGGAGGCAGAGATGGAGACATGAGCAATGATTTGCGGGTAGAGGAGGCGGACATTGCGGTGGTTCCTGGAAGCTGTGGGCGTGGGCTGTCCGGTCGGGAATGAATGCAGATCCAGGCAGTAAGCTTTGGTTGGTCCGGACGGGCGAGGTGCTGCCACGCTTGGATGGACTGGATTGTAAATACGCTCGCTTAACTCGATCACACCGCGGCCCTCTCCTCGTGCCCTTGATTCGAATTCTTTTTTCCATGCCATTTTAAACCGCCTCCGTCCCGTCAGTCCATCGCCCAGTCACCCTCTCCTCCTCCTCCTCCTCCCCCATGTCCAACAAACTCGACCCTGGCCAAGACGACAATCTCGACTGCAAGACAGATTTTGATGATCCTGCCGCACCCATGTCCGATATTGCCCTCCGCAAGAAGAAAAACGCGGACGCACAGGCTGCCTTCCGCCAGAGGTTTGCTTCCCATCCCTCCCTCCCCTCCTCTCTGATCTCTTCTTTGTCTAGGCGCGCCAATTACATCGCCACCCTCGAGGAGACAGGTCAGCTATCCCTTCCTTTCCTCCTCCGTCTTCTCCCTCACCTCACCCTCCAGTCACCTCCCTCGAGTCCGTTGTCCTGCAGCTCCAAGATTCCTGTCGCGAGGCACGCCAGGAAGCCGGAGAGCTCAAGCAAGATAATGCCCGTCTCAAACACGAGCTGCGCGAGCGTGAAAGGTTCTGGAGAGCACTTTGGCAAGCACGCAAGTCAGGCCAGGCGCCCGATTCCGATGACCTGCCCCCAATCCCCCCCGTCTTCTCCGCACACACTCCGTCTAGTATCGTCTCCAATCGTCTGCCCACCTCCCACGGCAGCCACTACAGTGACGATCCTATGACCTTCCAGACAAGTGATGACGCTGCATCTCTCTGCAATGGTGCATATGGCCCTCCGAGTTATCCAGCCCATTCTCCATCCTTGCCCTATTCTGCCGTTGATACCGATCATCTCCCCACCACAGGACCAACTCCGCAATTGGGAGGTAATCGCGTTTCAAAGTTTAGCCAGTATCCTTATCCCGTTCAAACTATGAACCGTGATGCAGCATGGGCCCAAAACGTCCCACAGGGATCCTCCTCCAGTGGTGAGCTCCATTCCACCGTCAATCTTATCACCCCTGACCTCATTTATTAGGGTCACCCACGTTGACCTCGCCCGATATGTATGTGAACCGCTCCTTCGTAGACGAACAAAAAACACCTTTGAATCACCTGGAAACAACTCCTTACCTTTTCCCGGGTAGCCGGTCCATATCACCAACCACATCTACGCCACCTTCCTCATCCACCACGTCATTGACGTCACCATTTCAGTTTACTTTTCCCCCAGAAGGTTCAATCGGTCAAGAAAGGCCAGAGTTCGACTTCCGCAGACATTCGAGCGCCCACGGTGCTCAAGTTACCCTTCATGGTGGAACGGCCGACATTTCGCTTCCCGGCGCTGCAGGTGACGGCGTCCGATACAGGATCGGTCCTAGGCGAGCCAACTCTGGTCCGGAGCGCCCGTTACTACCTTCTATACCTCATTTTTCTGGGAGTGATAATGGCTCCCAGCACGAACGAGGAAGCAGCGAAGGGGAATCAAACTCTTACCCTCAGCTTCCTAAATTGCGACCGCGCCGTGGTCTTGACAGGGAGTCGCGCTCGCCCTCTCCTGGTGTTCCACCTATTTCCGGCACCCTGGCGGTGATCAAAGCACAAGCATTCGGGGCCTTGCGGAGAACGCGGACACGCACAAAGAAGTCTTCGGAGGGTGCGGCGAAGGTGGCGATGGAGGTGCTGGAAGCAAGAGGCATTGGAATGGGAGTGGCTACGGGCTCCAAGCGGCCACGTTTGCAAAATGATGACCCTGACATGGAATGACTTGACCTACAAGACCAAACACAAAACTGACGACGAGCCATATCCTATTGTGCATTTCTCAGTCTTCCGTTGGACACAGACTGACAGCCACTGTTTTACTAACTCTACATAGTATGTTCGCCTATTCTCTAATCATCTGTCATATATAGTGTTGCATGTAATATGATACCTTCAATGCACGAGAATCCAATGAGCTTATTAGTGTAATATGGAACGTCTGTTCCCTTTACCCGTCGGAAATACACCGGTGGCTGCTGAGACACTTACAGGATCCCGTGTGCGGTTATCTCATCCATGGCCGCGGACAAGGTGACCTGGGCGGAAATTTAACATGTAGAACGTGCGCCGACGCAAACGACTAGCCATTGGCGGAAGGTGATGACGATCCTATTCCCATCGGTGCGTTGACCACGCCCACACCATGGTTAGATCCAGTTTAGTCTCGGAATAGCGACATCCCACGGCCCTCTGATTTCGCTGGAGCAGTGCAGACGTCAATAGTGAGAAATGACGAGAGATTACTGAGATAACGTGCTTTTTGTATTTTTGCGCCCAAACGAGCACACCCGGGGCAATAAAAGTGACTGCAACGTAGATGCTTGCCATCATGACGGCTATAGACGTCGACAAAGGTGTGACAAGGAGGAGTGACACAGCGGTGATTGATAACGTTACCAAAACTTGCAACGCTGTCGAGATACCCTGTGAATCCGGTCAACGTTACTGCCTCGTCGCAGTGACAAGAGAAGGGAAACGTTTACCCAAAATCGATGACGCAATAAAGGAAACAGGGCAAACAATTGCACAGCAAAAAGAACGAGTGAAAATACCGACAGGTCGTCAGGCAAACGCGAGGCAAGAACGACAGACGACGATATCGCCGCGTTCATGGATAAGACGGACGTCAGCCTGTTGGCTGTGAGAATGAACCAGGTTCACGAAGAGAATATTACAGACCTTTCCTGAGTAAATGGTCCGGACTTCATACAGCTATAATCGGCGAGGAGTGTGTTGAGAAGAAAGAGGCACGCAGACAACGCCCATATGGAGTCCGACGAAGTTGCAGCCGTCAAAGTTCTCAGGACGGGGGTTAGACCCATGAGAGCAAGGAAGACCAGCAATGATGATTTGAACGCCTTCGAGCCTAAGGATGGCTTCAGCAGAAGGCTAGGATTCGACCAGCATCACAAACGGTTTGGCTGCATATGGCAAGGACTGGAACCATGAAGGATCTCCCATGTGCCATATCCAAGCATAAGGCAAGTCACCGACAGCCACAACAGCACGCGAGCGTCAAGGGAGCGTTCCTTCAGTCTCACGAAGATCGCGAGGAAGACGAAGACGGTGCCAAGATGCTGCGTGATGGCGCAGCACAGGAAAACCAGCGGCCAATAATTGTATGGCGTGAAGTTGGCTTGAGAACATGGTCAGCGGTCAGCTTTGTGACTCGTATCAGATTCACTGACGGTTTCGCCGCAAGGCGGACAAGAATGCATCAGGTTGTATGAAATTGTCAGGATATGAGCACCGCTCCCAAAGGACTCTTCTCCACGGAGAAGACGTTTCAGATGGGCTTCCCGTGGGTGCGGGTGCCATACGAGCTAGCCGGACGCTCGCTTGTGCTGGTGTGGTCGTCGTAGTAATGATACTAGTAGTAGTCGTACACTGCAAGACCGACACTGCCACTTGAAGGTTGCCAATTGATCTCCAAGTCAATTTGGCATCAATGGCTCTCTACAACACGATTCCAGGCATTAACGGAGCTCTAAAACCCCATCAAGAGTAGTTTTCGGATGAGCTTTTTTGAGGGCATTAGATATGCACTGATCTCGATCACGGGAACTCGAGGATGGCGAGAATCAACTATTCGATGTCCAAGTAACATTAAATAAACGTGTCTCAGCCTCGTGGGTCCACCGGTGGACCACTCGACTGAACGAGATAACCCCGAGGGGCGAATCAATGAATCCTACTTGGGAGTGAATGGGCTGATGACCGGTTCCGACAGAAATTGAAAGCTGACCACGGCGATCATATTGCACATATGAAGCACGAGAAAGCCTGATGGCCAGGGATGAACAGCGCTCTGATGCATCGATCCACACGCCAGACTCACAATGGGGTGTACATCGACAAGGAATTTCAGTCCCACTGCAATGAAATTGATGAAAAGAGGGAGGGAGTAGTCAGATCAAGGCTCCCACTCACCACAAGTGGCTCTTCTTGCCTCGATGCAGGCACAGGTTTGGTCGACTTCGATACTTGGAGCTGGGCCGCGAGACGACCCCGCTTCGGATTCGACGCATGAGTTCCGCGTGCTTGTGCCTAATATCGAGAGACAGACTTGGTGAATCGTCTCGAGAACGACAAGCCATTGAATGTACTTACCGCTCTCAGTCGCCCCTCAGCCGCTTCTGCAGCTGCGGCACGGGCATTGGTGGTACTTTGATAATTCTGCACGTTTGCAGCACCTCCGCCAAGCACTTGGTGACTGCCTGAATGAGCACCAGGTCTCGAACAAAGCGAACCCATGGGACGGAACACAAAATTGTCTAGCGTCAACTAGTAGTACGAGTGGCAACACCGCCCGTGCTGGGTCTCACGTTGCTGCGTACTAGTATGACCTCGTTTATGCCTCGCCCCAATTTAATTCCAGTCCAACGTCGCGTCTGCAGCCGACATGTTATCTACGTAGGCAGCGTCCCAGAAACTTGTCCGTACTCTCCTCTCTCGTCCCGAGGCCGAGCACTGCGTTCGCGGAGGTCGTACTCTTCCAAGTGGCGATGAGGCATCCACTCCTAGGAAATGCTGAGCGATTAATTTAATAGGACGAAGAGATTAGCACACCTCCCACCACCGCCTGCCCACTAACCACGGTATATTGGGGTCCATGCCTGCCCTCACCATGCGGTTCTTGATCCCGGCACTCAGTAGCAGCCCAAAAACAGTCAAAAGAAACAGGGTGACGACTAGCTGGTCCCTGGGTGAATCGCGCTCTAAGTCAGATATGAGCCATCGTCACAAACGCCAAAACATCGAGGCTGACGGAAACATCTTGCTTCGACATCACCCTCCTTGCCTGTCGCCGTGTCAGGATCTGTGTCACCGAGAGAAGCCCCGTCACAAATGGAGAGCTGCCGGTCCAGACACCATTGTTTAGTACAAGAGAGACATGGTTTGGATGGGTTGTCTGGAGCGTCCATTTGCAAAATGGAATAGTTGGATTGGAAGCAAATGCCTGTGGGCTCCCCGTTCGACCGTCTTGTGAGCACCGCAAATAATGAGACTCACATTTGCAGAAATTGGTCACCTCCCATTTACCCGCGATGCCCTGAACTGGTATCTGGCGATGAAGCTCTAGCTGTCCGCAGACCAAGACATGGTTTAGTTACGCACGATATATAATGTGAGGAGGGAGAGCCAAAAAATGAAAATGGTATGACTATGCGGTCGTGGCATATTGGCGGGTCCGACGTCAGGCTGTGGCTGAAGTGAAGACCACGTCGTAGTATAGTACTACTGTAACGGTTTGGCAGTACAACATTGCCATATTTCTCCTGATAGGACGGTGGCCCACGTTCGCTAGAGATGGCCGAGTACGAAGATGTCTTGACCAACCAGCCGGTCGTGATCGACAATGTCTGCTCCACTTGCTCACCGTCGCGTCTGCGTGCTCACCTCGCTCCTCAGGGTTCAGGCACTATCAAGGCGGGCTTCGCTGGTCAAGATCATCCAAAATGCTTCTTCCCGTCCTTGTATGTGACCACCCTCTTTTTGCATGCAACTCCACGCATCACATCGTGCTGCAGCGTCGGTCGACCAAAGCATGTCCGCGTCATGGCAGGTGCTCTCGAAGGTGACGTCTTCATCGGTCGTCGGGCACAAGAGTTTCGTGGCCTTTTAAAAATCAAGTATCCTATGGAACATGGCATCGTTACCGACTGGGACGACATGGAACGTATATGGGGTTGGATATATGCTGAGGAGCTTGGTACACTTAGCGAAGAGGTGGGGTCCACTCTAGCACATCCGCGCACAATGTCAATCGTTTTCCTTGCAGCACCCCGTGCTCTTGACCGAAGCACCGCTGAATCCTCGCAGCAATCGCGACGTCGCTGCTCAGATCTTCTTTGATACATTCAATGTCCCTGCACTGTTTCTCTCAGTCCAGGCCGTCTTATCACTGTAAGTCCATCACCCGAGGCATTCCTTGCTACTGACTGTGCGAGGATCAAGCTATTCCTCTGGGCGAACAACAGGCATTGTGCTGGACTCTGGTGATGGTGTCACCCACGCTGTACCCGTATTCGAAGGATTCTCGATGCCTCACGCAATTCGTCGAGTGGATGTTGCGGGGAGGTGTGTGTGCAATTCAGCTTGATATACAGCTACGTGTATAAACCTGCTTTGCAGAGATGTTACTGACCATCTCCAGCTGCTTCTGAGAAAGTCCGGTCATCATCTACATACAACAGCCGAGCGGGAGGTCGTGCGGATAATCAAGGAAAAGTGTTGTTATATAGCGTTGAACCCTTCCAAAGAAGAGAAGGACACTCTTGGGCGCCCAGAGGAATTCCGGTTACCTGATGGAAACGTGGTTCAGGTAAGCTCAGATGCAATATATGACGACTTCAGCTTGAAGGTACCCTAGCTTGGCTCTGAACGATTTCGAGCCCCAGAGATTCTGTTCAACCCTGAGCTCGTCGGTCAGGAATACGCCGGTGTCCACCAAGTTGTAGTGGATTCTATCAATAGGGTCGATCTGGATTTGCGCAAGAGTCTCTTTTCGAACATCGTCCTAAGTGGGGGTAGCACATTATGTAAAGGTGAGCCATCAGTGGTCACAAAACTGGATGTGGTTTCACATTGGGCGTTTTCTATTGCAGGCTTTGGTGATCGGCTCCTCAATGAGGTCAAGAAGTTGGCTCTAAAGGACGTCAAGATTAAAATCTACGCACCACCGGAGCGGAAGTATTCCACTTGGATAGGTGGTTCTATACTTGCAGGGCTGGGGACTTTTAAGAAGGTTTGGTACTTGTATAGCGGCCTTGAATACATGGTTCACGTTCGTTTCGCAGATGTGGGTCTCGGCAGAGGAATATCAAGAAGATCCCGATATCATACACAAAAAAATGGGTTTTTAGGTTCTTATTGCTCGCCGGCTCGTGAACAACTCCCATCATTCTCACAGATACCCACCATATCCAATAGACGTTGTAATACGCTTAGATCTGGCACATAACGAGAGTATTGTCTCATGTGCATATGATCCATGGGAGTGCAGAGGATAAAGTACCATATACCTTATATACAACTTCACCGTGGTTGCCAGAGATGCTGAAGGACAATGAGTGATCGAGTGAGAAAGGGATTTGGGAGCCAGGTCACGACATGGAATCACTACTTTCCCTTCTTGGGTGGTTCTGCAGCCTTGGACTTTCTGGTTCCCCGAACCTGATAAATGAACGTCGTGAGTTCCTGCAACGGAACAATCTGCGGACGAACCAACCTTTTTTGCGCGGTTCTTCCTTTCGTGCCGTAGCTTGCGAGAAGGCCTGTCAACTTTGGGCGCCAGGCCATTCTAAGAATGCGAAATGAGGTATGCAGACGGCACGCGGAGGATGAACCAACCCTGATCAGGCGGTACTTGGGCTCAAACTTCTTTTGTGAAGCCTCGTCATCGTAAATCAGAGCAAATCCAGTGCTTTTCCCACCACCAAAGTGTGTTCGGAGGCCGAAGAGAACAACACGGTCCTTGTCGGACTTGTATAGGGCAGCAAGCTTCTCCTGGAGCTCGGACTTTGGAACGTTGGGGCGGGACGGATGGAGGACATCGAGGACAAATTGGCGGCGAGAGAGAAGACGGTTGGTGATGAACTTGCGAGTACGCAGAGTGACGGGTGCCGAGTTGTCAGCCTGGAAGACTTGTCAGAAGACCGAAGACATCTGAACTGCCAGAAGGGCATCCAGCGCTCTCCAACCGAGATTTGCCGCGAAATTTGGCGACATGGCCGATGGGGTATGTAGGGATGGATGCTCACCATGACTGGGACTGTAGATCAGCGTTTTGCGACGGTTTTTTGCCCGATGTCTTGATGGGTCCTGTGTCGGTGGATGGCGAGTTCAGTGTCCGTCCGGCATTTACCGGACACAGCCACTCCTCATACAAAAGCGTGAACATGGTTCGCCCCCTGTGTACGTCTGCGTCTAAACGAGCCTACTCCCAGATGCATCTCCCACGTAGAATTTGGTTTTCGGACAATTCAGCGCCCTCCAGTACAGATACAGAGCGTGGCTAACACAGCGACTGGGGAAACAACGTACGGTCCGAGTCTTACGCGTCGACGTTCTGCTCGCATTCTTCTATTTATTAGGCCAGACATCAGGTTCGACAACGTCATTCTCAGTCGTGCTTGGATCTCAGCTCCGCGTTCAGCCCTTGTTTATCTTGGAAACACCCAACGACTACGCTCGTTTCCATGGTTAGTCAGCCTGAGTTCCCCATTGCTTGATTTGCCGCAAGAAGCATATTCTTGGTGACTCCTCTATCTGCCCACGCAACGTCCCGCGGCGCTGGAATTTCCATCGTCGATCTATCCTCTTCTCACTTTTCTCCTTTACTTGTCAGGAGTTTCAATGGCGTGAGCGTCCGCAGGCTATAGTTGTGGTCTCGCTCACGGTTCTCTCGCCTCAACATCAACCAGGGTTCAGGTCACTTTCACGCTCTCACTCCTCTTGCGGGCCAGTGAAATAAAGAGTAAGGACACTGCCCTTTACATACGTATGAGGCTACATACTCTACCGTTGTTTCACTTCACGAGGCGACTAGGAAGATATCGATCAGACCACTAATGCATGGGTGCCGCCATCGAGGTAGGCGCGAACAGCGGAAGTTAGACGGCAACCTTTGGAGAAGCCAGGTAGAAACAGTCTACTCGACCTATCATCGAGAAACGAGATCAACCAGAGGATGCTCCAGCATGGTCCGTGGGGAAAAGGTGAGTCGTGAGGTGTTCGACCATCGCGTCTATCACTTGACTACCAGTCAACATGAAGTTGATAAATTTGAACAGGAAAACTACAGTTTGACGCAGGTCCTTCGATCGATGCTTGGACCATATCCAGTCGTACAAGTCAACACTAAGTGGTTTTTAGGATGTATCACCGGAGTCTGACAGATGCACGAACCGGAACATCGCGCACTTACGCATTCGACATTCCATATCCCTTTGATCAATGTACAGTCTTCTCCCCGAGCATCCGTTGAGCAACCCCCACAGTGTTGCAAATCATATTTTGGATCAACACATTCATAGTCGCTCAGATCCCCAGCCCTCAAGATGGGACATGCGTCGAGTCCAGCTGGACACAGGCTGACGGTTCGTGATTTGAGACTCTGTCGACGTGAAGGTTGCCCTGGGGATGGAGACGGCGAAGGACGCTGTGAAGGTGTACCAGATAGAGAGCGTCGTAACGGTGAAGCTGCATTTTGACACATCAAGGTTGACGGCGACCAAACAGAATCACTTCCACAAGTTAGAAATGAGAGTGCCTCCGGATTCGCAGGAGCACAGCTGAGTAGCTCGGTACTCCAGTACCATCCTGACGGGCACCGTATACTGGTAGGAAGACCGATGATGCTACGGAGGGGAAGACAGGTCGCTTTCTCAGAGAACCTGCGACAGTTGAGACATCACGGACTGGTAAGTCTGTTTTTCTCACTCTTACCAAAACTCCATGGTACCGCACGCAGTCAAGCGCTGGACATCCCCGACTTGAATGCACCCTTTCGTCTCAGTATTCCACGTAAAATGGATAGGACACGACACAGAACCAGAAACTGGACTGGAAGGCAGACAGGCAGACAACTCTGGGCAGGGCGTAAGCACAACACACTTTCCCACACAAGTCCTGTGGCATACGTACGGCTTGACCAATACCAGTCCCCCCTTGAAGGACATGCTGTTCCGTACCTAGAGTGATATTGATCAATCCTCGGCTCCCCATTGAGATGAAGACTGCGTACGGGGGAACACTCTGAAATGACTGTTTGCCAAGAGGTATGCAGTCTCGAATGGCTTCATACCAGAATTCATTTGAAGAACAATTCCCAGCGTTGCTCATAGTGAAAGTCCCATTCGCAAAATGGGATGAAAGAACGACCCAGATGGCCAGTAATGTACAAGAGTGGATGCATGTATGAAACATTTGGAAGAGGGCACAGCCCATGCACAGAAAGATCAGAAAGACAGTGGTGGAAAGAATAGATGTTGGGGGTGATCAGCAAACTGTCCTTTTACACGCCCACTCACTTTTGTCCTCCATATGGCGATCTGTGACGTACGTCTTGGGAAAAGAGTGCTTGGTCAGCTGGCACCATTATTGTCCCAATTACGGCAGTATCCTAATACCACCGGACTACATTGTCTACGTGTCCACCGCACGAAGCAGTGGTGCCCACATTGAAGCAAATAGAACCGCTCTGAGAGGCGCAATTGAAATTCGTCAGATTGCAGGGGAGGTACAGTACTCATTACTCTTTGCCTGATTGTCCATGAACTGAATAGGACAAGTAGTTGGGTATTAAGCTTATTTCACCAAATATTTCCACTTCATCCTATGCAGGAGGTTAAGTATGGTTATGCAGGAGGGAGGCATATGCTTACCAGACTTTTCTAGCACTGACAACGACTTTTGCAGCGCACGTGTGGAGAAGTACCGAACATCAGCATCTCCATCATTCTTCTGTTGATCTAGGACAGGGATAATTTTCTGCTTCACAAATTCTCTGCCTTCGAGAGTGTCCCCAAATGAGGTCGCCAAAACCTCCAAGGCTTTGGCAACATTGAATCGTATGTTGGGGATGGGGTCAACAGAGAGCTGTAATAGAGGTGTTATGATCTCTGTTTGGATGATGGGCAGAGTCAAGGAGGGTGAAATGGTCTAAAGGATCGTTTGAGCAAGGTCAAGAGTTTTAGTAGGCATGGACGAACCGTGATGGCTTGCACAGTGGTCATCCGGTACAGGTAGTTAGGGTGCTGACCCATACCCACAACCTTGGGAACGATGGCAACCTTGGCCCACTCAACACCAAAAACTTCAGTCAGTTTCTTGAGGTTTATAGTAGCAGCTTCGCGGATGCTGAACACGGTGTCCCCCAGCCAGGACATGCATAAATTCCCGAGTTGCTCATCAAAGAATGGTTTCCCTAGCTGCGTTGCGAGAAGCGGAATGTACTCGATGATCGCTTGGCGGACACGCCATGACTTGTCTTCTGCCAGTTCGATGATAGCAGGAAGGAGGCTATCAGACAGGAGCTCGATGTCAATAACTGTGGGAGATCCAGATCAGGCTAAAACGTCCGTATATGTTATCAAAGCTCTTCATACCACCGTTAACGGTTTCCAGTTTGCTAATAACATTCAGGCGAACCTCGGGGAATTCGTCCTTCAGCAGATGAAGGAACAAGGGGAGCAAGTGTTCGACGGTTGCTTCACGACCAAGAAGTGGAGCCAGTCCACTAATATGATTCGCAAGAGCAGCTCTAACGTGTTGGGATGTATCGTGGGACAGGTCACGGACGCAGGGCACGATGCGTGCCAGGATGATCTCCCGTTCTACAAGTTTAGAGAATCCTGAGAATTAGAGAAAATCAGGAGGTGATGCGCAAGAAAAAGTCAAGTATAACGGTACCCGGGATCTGACCGGCGGCGGCGGTCCGCACTTCTGCCTCGTTATCTTTCAAGAGTTGAACATACTGTCCGATCAATTCTTCCCTAACCAATTCTGCGCCAACCACTTCGGCAAGCTAGGAGAGATGATTGATCATTACCCCCCGCCACAGCGTTCTGATTGGAACACACCTCATTGAAGTGCGTAGCTGCCATATACCGTACTCTCCAGCTCTTATCGGCAACGCTATGTCTTATTTGCTTCAAGAGTTGTTCCTTTACTTCAGTTGGCGTAAGCTGCTGAGCGATGACGATCAGATCTTCGACGGTCAACAGACGGACGGAATCCTGATCATCTGACTGAAGTCTGCGATAAACTGGCAGACCATCTGAGAGTACATGGTGCTTGGAGAGGTTTTTGACCAAAGGCTGGTGAGCGCGAGAGTCAGTAGGAGGTACGGGCTGCGATAGTGTGATACGCACGCCAAGCCACCGAGCCGCAGCGCGTCGAACCATAGGGGTGTCATCGGCTCCAAGAGCCGCGAACGCTTTTCTCAGCTCATCTTGGGTGGCAGGCGAGACTTTAGGGTAGACTGGCGAATAAAGCGCGGCGGACGATGTTCGGGAGGTGAACCATTCGCCCTGCGACAAGCGCTTTAGGAGTGGGACGTAGTACTCTTCTATCTGGGCAGTTGACAGAACGACGGCTATTTTGGAGATGGATTCTGCGGCCTTGCAAGCAGAGGGTGAGCGGAGGGGAGATGGTGATGGTATCAGTGTGGGGGAATACCTTATCCCTAACCAAGGTTTCCTCTACAGCGGATAAATTCTCTAAAGGACCCAACAAAACGTGAGCATACTGCGGCCCGCCGATGTATTCCTCAAAATTTCGACCAAGCTCCTCTGCCAAGGCCAACAATACCTCGTCCTCGTCGTCGACAGAGTCTTGAAGGAATGGAATGAGTTCATTTCGGGCGCGATCTGACCCTAGCGCAAGGGCGATCGTGGGTATGCTGTGGATGGCGTTGAGTCTCAGTTGGACATCTTCTGAGCGCAACTCGTCCATTAAGACGGCAATCGGAGCGATCTGGGGGGAGGATAAGTAGATTGAGAGCAGGGCTGTAGGAAAGATCTGACGTCTTCCAAGTTGAAGGACGAGTCCATTGTGGTTGGATGATGGAGCAGAGTGACGGGGTGGGGAAGGTGATGGTCGAGGAGGGAGGGAACTGTTATTGGTTGCGCCACATCAGAACAACCCTCAGCCACGCCATTCATGCCCGTGCAACGACTCGCTGACGGTCGCATCGTCCTCACGGATCCAAAGGTAAATCGTACACTATACTACGCTACTCGTCTCACATCTAGTGCGATCTAGGGTGCCTCAGCCGAGCTCCTCCTGTATGGGGCCACGGTCATATCTTGGAAGGCGGGTACACGGGGCAGCCCGGACCCTGTCGAAAGACTCTTTGTGTCTTCCAAGGCAGCACTCGATGGTTCAAAGCCCGTTCGAGGTGGCATCCCCATCGTGTTTCCATGCTTCGGTGCACCCAACCACCCTGAGCATTCCCGGCTGAGCCAGCACGGCATTGCGAGAAGCCAGGTGTGGACGTTTGACAGCGTCGTCATGGACGACGAATCGGGTGTGTCTGTCCGTCTGAGTGAGCGATCCGCGTGTCGTGTCATTCTTGATGCTGAGCGATGTGCAGCATTAGCCCCGACGTCAAGTATCAGGGCTGTGTATGATCGATCATTCCACCTGGCGTATGTGGTGACGCTGGCGGAGTACCAGTTGAGCACGGAACTCCATGTGATGAATACGTCGACATCGAGCGTCTACCCGCCGGACAATCTCGAGTTCCAGGCATTGTTGCACAATTACATTCGTGCGCCGGCGGACCACGTTCTCGTGTTTCCGCTGCAGAACAAGACGTACTACGACAAGACGGAGATGACTGAAGAAGGGCGGAACGAAGCAAAGACGGAGACAAGAGCGGGGGTAGACGTGCGGAAATACACCGATTCTGTGTACGAAGATGCATCGGAGAAGTACGAGGTGACGTGGCCGGGTGGAGGGGTCGAGATCGGGGTGGGGGGATTCAAGGATGTTGTGGTATGGAACCCGCAGCGAGTTGCGGGGAGTAAGATTGGAGACATGGAAGACGGCGGATGGTGCGTTGGTGTTTGGGTGGTGTGTGAGCGAGCGGTGCTGACCGGTCACCAGGGAGAGATACGTGTGTGTCGAGCCGGGGTATGTAAGGGGATACGCCAAGGTGGAGCCTGGCCGAACGTGGATTGGACGACAAGTCTTGTCCGTGATTCACAACGAGCGGAGGCTCTGAGCAGCAAGCGAGTGTGGAGACGCCCCTGGATATAGGCGAGAAAGGGACACTATCTTTTTTTTTTTTTTTTTTTCTTTTTTCTTTTCTTTTCTTTTCCCTTGTTCCTTTGTCCAACGCGTTGTTCCTCTCCATGATATACCGCGTCGTTGTGTTGTAGGATGTCGCTGAGTCTTGAGGCGAACCGAGTGTCGACGGTGTCATCAAACGCGAACGCGTCGCTCCCACCCTCATCTGAGCCTGCACTTGCCGACGAGCTTGACTACATCACCGTCTCTCCTCCTCCTCCTCCCATCCTTGAAAAACCATCCCGCCAGGTAGACAAGGCCTCTCGCATCCTCGGCATCTCTCACAGAAAATCCATGGAGCCCATCCCCGCCTCCAACAGGACCTCCATCCTCTCCACCCGCTCCGTCCCAAACACGCCCACCCAGCATACACCCACCCTCCCCCTCACATCCCTTTACCTCGTCTCCGGTCTCCCAAAAAGCCCCCACACTTGGACCCTCGCAGATCCCGATGCAGTCCTTGGCCTCCACCATTCAGACGGCGCCGTCGCCCGCTGGTGGAGGCCAGAGGTCCTCGGTAGCACCGTCTCCCCAGGTGCAGGCGGCGGCAAGAAGAAGAAAAAGAACACCAAGGGTGAGCCCACCGAGGTACTCAAGGGCGCTGGCGCGCTCTCAAAAGCCGAAGTCGGCAAGATGTTGTCCAAGGCTCTCAAGGTTCTTCTCTCTTTCTCTCTCTCTCTCCCTTCCCCCCTCCTTCTCATCCCTCATCCATAGCTCTCCTTCACCCGCGAGGTTGAAATTATCGCCTCCACCCTCCAGCCCGCTAGCACAATCCACTCCTTCACCTTCACTCTCCCCGCTCCCTCCACCCCCCTTGCTCCCGCTCCCTCTGACATCGGTCTACTTAGAGGATCCGTCCTCACCGCCGATCGTTCTTCAGCCGCACCCACGTTCACTTACCCGTACACCGATGACCCCTTTGCCAACGCCCGCCCTTCCTCCGCCTATCTTGGTCCTTCCTCCGTACTTGCTCCCCCTCCCGCCACCCCATCTCCAATGTACGAGAAGCAAGCTGCCGCAGGTGTCGGTGGAAGCGGCACAATCACCTATCACGGCGTGTGCTTGACTGTCTGGAGCCATGCAGATGCAGAGAGGAGTGCCGCTATCCGGAGAACCCTCGAAGCCGGCCGCGCCAGAAAGGAAAGCGCTCAGTCTTTGGTCGCTTCTCGTCTCAAGGTTCTCCGCTCATCTATTGGTCATGGATCTGCAGGAAACTCCCCTGCAGAACCTAGCCGCCGCGTTGGAAAACGCAGCGCACGCGGTCCCTGGCCTGGCACCGACGGCGAGACCGACGGTGAAGGAGCCGAAACCGATGCCGGCGCAATAAGTGAGAGCGATTTTGACGTCGCAAGTACCGTCGGCGGTCATGGCCCTGGCGAAAGCACCCTCTTCCTCCCAGGTGACACCGTCTTTTGGCTTCCATATGCCTTGTGTTAGTATTTTCATCCAGATCCACCAATGCATACCCTGATCTCACTTGACACAGCACTCGTATCGCGCCATCCCATCTATGACCTCATGAGAGACTATCTCACTCTGTCCTGGGCCCGCTTCTCCAAGGATGTTCAGTCTCATACTCTGCAAATCTCGAAAATCCTTGCGCATCCCGCCCCACGTGCAGGCGAACTCATTAAACTAGATGCTTCTCTTACCCCTCTTACTAGCCGCTCATCCGCTAATGCATCCGGAAGCAGCAATAATGAGGATACTAGTCTTGAGGTCATTGCAAGGTTCCCCGGCGGTCTTGATTTTGGTAGGGGGTTGGTTGATATCAACTTCACCATGTGGCCCTTATTCAAGTGTTTGAATATCGACAACGTGTTGACCATTTGCGAGGTGCGTCATCCAACCTTCATTTCCGGCACTACACGCCATCCTGAGGCGATATCCTCAAAGATCGCATTGGCTCCTACCGGTCGTATTTTGTTTTTCTCTCGGTATCCTGCGATGCTTGGCGTAAGTGACCAACTTCTTCCCTAATTCGATCTTCACTCTGTCTTCTTCAAAGGTCGCTGTATCTACTATCAAATATCTTGTCGAACTGCGTGGGTGGAGTGGCAATGCCCTCCCTGCCGTCCATGCACGTGACGCCAAGATCTACATTGACGATCCTGGCCCCTGGATATTGGGTCTGGCGACCGAGGCAAGGTACAGCGTGCGGCCTGCCCCAGAAGTCTGTGTGATTGACTTGTAAGCCCCACTTTGGAATAATTGATTAGATCACTTACATCATTCGGTTACCCTGCATAGGGACATCAATTACTTGAGCTGCCCCTCGCCACCTCTTGGCATTGTCTCCACCAAGCAGCAGCGAGAGAAATACAGACAGCGACTGCTTGCTGCTTTTGAACCTCGTTATCACCCAGACCACAGCGTCCCCTCGTACGTCCTCTTGTCAATTTCTCCTTCGTGATATCTGATGCCGTCACCTCAATGATAGCGAATTCAAAGAAGCTTTTCCCGCAGGTCGCTTCCGCCCAGTATGCAAAGTGCAGGCAAAAAGAGGTGGGGAGATGGCTGCTGTCGCAGATACCATCAAGCCACCTGAGTGGTGGCATTCCACACGCATCATCCAGGCGTTTGATGCTGTACTTGAAGACAAGGTGAACTAGTTCGCATGGAACGTATTCAAGAGCTATGTTAACTTGCTTGCAGTTCAGGAAACCTTCCCTTTTCAAGCGTCTCTCTTCATTTGGTACCGTTCGCCGTCTACCACAGTTGACTTCTGCCGAACAGCACATCCAACTTTCCATTCGCAAACGTGCTACTGCCTTTGTTGATGCTAGGGATGACCTTGAGACTAAAATTGGTCGGCTCTCTCGCCGCCTTAATTTTCTGATGACCGAGGCTGACCTGTGGAGGGACAAATTCGTAACATTCGAACAGTACGCCGAGAAGTTGAGCGTGGAGGCAGATCAGTTGAGGGGGAAAATTGGTAAAGAACAGAGGGAGACCAAGAGATTGAGTGGGCTTGTCACCTTGACGGCCGCAGAAAAATCCAAACTTCAGTCCCGTGAGTAACTTTCGCAGGCTTGTCGGGCGACCATTAACTTGAAGCGTATTGTCAGGGCTGGTTGATACCGAGCAAGCACACAAGGATGCGCTCTTCGAACTAGAGCGGATGCGGGAGACCATGGAACGCATGGAACAAGAACGAGCAGAGATGGTCGCCGAAGTGGAAGCGCAGATCGAACGTGCACTCGCATCCATGGCCGTTGACGTCGATGAATCGGACTATGGTGGGGAATTCTCATCCCGCCCTGGTTCACGCATGTCGGCTTCCGCAAGGTCCGTTAATGGCTCACGGTCGAGGCGGACTAGTGATGCTGTGAAGGATGGATCCCAGGAAAACAATGCATCTCGGCTGCGCAGCTTCGGAACAGAGTCAACTCTTGCGGAGGCCTACGAACGTGGAATGGACGATACGTTAGTCGCCGCCAGCAAATCTGAGAGGGAGACGGACACTATCACGGAGGAGGAAGAGACTCCGGTGTCGCCCACAAAGAAGAGATTCTCAGCGACCCAGAGTGAAGTTGTACAAGACGGCATGATGGCTGTCGATGAAGGTATCAGTGAACGCAGCGATAAAATCGCACAAAAGGTTTTGCAGATTCAACAGAAGGTCAGTGGGCACCACGTCGTTGATTTTGTTACTCCCTGATTCGCTTTGTCTGGTAGCTGGAAATGGCATTGGCGTCGGAGAACATGCAGGACTGGAAGAAGAGATCTGCAGGACACAGGCGTACCGGGTCCGATTATGCGACTGATGAACGTGCCGATGAGGGTTCGGATGTAACTGTACCTGTCCGCCCGCGCCAATCACGGGGTACCAAGCCCATAAATAACCCTCCTATCAAGGCGAAGCGCAGGGAACGTAGTGATACAACGTCTACCAATCACACTGGCACTGGTACTATCACAGGTCACTCCGTTGATACTGCTACCTCGGCGACGCCACGACATTCCTCTACTCCAGTCCATAGTTCAACCGTGCTACAAGAGGACAAGATCCCCGGCCACCTCGAATCTGAGACGGATGGTACAGATCCCTTGACGCCCACTGCGGATACACACCATGCGTCAGTGCGCGAGTCAGTCCGGAAAGTTTCATCTGGAGCTTCCTTGACAGCGCTTTCTCCTTCGGCGCCAACTACTGCGCCAACGACCCCCGCTTTGACATCAGCCATGACTGCTACTGATGAATCTGATACCGAATTCCAGAGTGCCTGCTCCACGAGTCCACGCGACAGTTATGGGAGCTTTGAAGGCAAGCAGGCAGTGCAACATGACTCAGATGACTCTGGAACCTCCACAGATCAGGATTATAACACGGAGAAAAGGCACGTGACAGAATATACCGACTTGCCTGTGAGGGCACGGCTTGCTAGTACGGCAACTGCGGCACCGCAGACCAGCCCGACTCTGTCCGACGTTACTGCTGCGCCAAATGGACGCGGCTTCACAGTACGTTCGCGTCAGGCTGTTAATTAGCATCCCCCTCAGGAATATACCCTTGACATATATATATCATCATCATCATCATCATTGGAATGCGCTAACCCTCAGTCTTTTCTGCCTCCCACTCCTTTCGCTACAGTTATTCACTCGTACCTGTTGATAGGTATCTCACATGTTCAATTCCAATGCATATATTACAATTTCTACAACGTAGTACAGATGTGCTACATGACAAAACCACTTCGATTGGCTGTCCGATTTGGTTGATTACTAGTCCATTCTACGCTTGTTATTGAATGTTTTCACCACCGATGCAATTTGCGCAAAGAACCACGCTTGTGCGTTCTTGTCAGGTATCAGTACAAACCTGTCATGGTCCTTGCCCGATTTATGAGAGAATCGTATACCATTGTCCTCGGTAATGACGCCCTGTATCATGATCAAAGGTAGGTCCCACTCTAAGCGCAACCTCTTGGACCAGAACGAGAGCACCCTCGCTGTGGTCAACAGGACAACATTGTCGCCGCCTGCATGGTCTTTCCAGATTTCAACGTCTACTGCATCAGCTGAATTCAACACGCACCGATATGAGCAACATGGCATTCGTTCCTATAAGCGCCTTGTTCCAGGTCTCTCATCCAATACTGGCCAAGTGCCTCACGACTCGAGAATGGCTGGATCATCATGTCTTCAGGGTCCAAAAAGAAGCGATTTTCTCGTCTCACGTACCACTAACACGCCATCTGGAGGGACATGTCTTGGCTGGAACGAGTTGAAGTAAAATAAGATCCTGCAGCATTAATATGATGTTTACGGTCACTAACCAGCCTAACACGATCCCTTTCTGGCTTGTCAAAGACGGTCGTCGTGTTCCTTATTCCTAACATGACATCAGTAATCGCGAACCAGAGCAAGCGAGGAGACTGGCCACCTTCAGAGACATTTGATGCGAGGTCGAATACACCAACCGCAGGTTTAGTGAGAGCACTGTAATCGCGTGTCAGGTGGTACTATTGTGAGTAACATGCATACGTACCCAACCAAACCTTTTCCCATGCCTTTGAAGAATCCGATGGCACCTTCGGTCTCTGCTCCCTGAATTGGCTTCGTCTGGTATTTCATGAGTAATCACCGTGATGCATGATCTATTCCACACACCACAATACCCTCCATTGCACTGACAACGCTGGTAGCGAGCGCTTCGCCACCTGCGGTTACACCATAACTAACAAGGTGCGTGAATACAGAAAAGGCGAACGGAAGATCACTTCTCACATTGCATGACGAGGTCGGTTGCGGCGCTGTGTCAGCCTACGTTGCGCTTGATATTCCGCATCAAATGTTGCAGCGGACAAACCTGGGCGTCCAGTCAGAAGTTATCCCTTGAACAGGTACAAGTTGTCTGACCTTTTCCCAGGCTACTCGTGAACTTGGTGACGCTGTCTGATAGCCCGAACACCGTCTTTTTGACAAAACTAGCAGCACCCTGAACTTTGGGTCAGGATCTCGCCACAAGTCAGGCAAATAGCCGAGCTACCTTTGCGATTCCAATACCCAATTCTTTGTTCCCATGCATGACAACGCCGTGGTATGGTGCGTAAAAAATGTCCGCCACCCCAGAGCTCACGTTCGTGAAGAGGCCCACCGGATTCCCAATGAAATCGGCAGAACCGAGAATGCGATAAAGTTGCCGCAGGACATCCTGTCGATAATGGTATCTAATACGATTTTGCAACTCAGGCACTGTCAGTCGCACATCTGTGATGGCGAGGGCGTTGAGCTCGAGAGGTGCATCGTTGACATTTCCCAGTGTCATGGTGAGCGCGTTGACAACCACCGCTAGGGGGTTTCTAATGCTCAACCTGCATCGACACTAAGAGATTGGACAGTAGCATGGACTAACCACGACTTACTTCTCTTCGCTACTGACCCTTTCCGTTCGCATGAAAGATAGGGTGAGTTGGATAGGGTGCAACTGGAGCACTTCAAAATAAACATCTTTCCCGGGAGCGGTGGGCTGTGGGTCGGGAATTGTATCCAGGTGCTGTATCAGGACACTGGAAACAGATGAGCTATAATCTAAATCTCATGTTGTCAACTCACTCTTCCACATTCTCCTCCCACGAGGCGCCTTTGACCTGGGTGAGATCATAGATCGCGAAGAGAAAATCTTCATCAGCTTCAATTGTCAGGGCCTGCAACAGAATCGAACAGTATTTGACGAAGAGGACACCGTGCTCTATAGAAGCTGTTAGAAGAAATGGACGCGTTATCCCATACCTTCCTACCTTGGTCCTTTAGCCAGACGACAGAGGCTTGAATTGTTGGGGGAACGGCCGCGGTCACGCTGGCCTCCTTGGAGACGGGACTTGGTTGGAGGAGAACCGGGTATAATGCGTCATGGAGTTGGTTGTCAATTTGAATAGACCCACAACATAGGGTGATGGCTTGCGAGACTGGGGTATTGTTGTATTCAAAACGCAACGACTCTAACGAAGCATATACCACCTCAATCATCTTGCGATTCATGAGGGATATTCCGATTCCTGCAAGGTCGACTTCAATCCTTAGAGTAGCGGTGGCTTCCTCTGAAACTGCTTCAAAGGCCTCGAGGCTTCCTAGTGTGTCAGATCGAGAGAGCGAGCCGCTCGTCCGTTGCCTGGGCTTATAAAGACTGCGCTCTGGAACATAATGAGTAATACGCAACACTTGTTTGTGTTGGTCCGCCCGTACATCCAGCGATACAGCACGCGTTCGTTGTCGATCCTAGTTTACTAGTCAGCAAGACCAGAATAAAGGTACCATCAGGACGAACTTGGAATCTGAATGGAACAAGAACACCAATTTCCTTGATGTCGACCACGCGACGAGCATCGCCAATCATCAGCATAAGCTTCTTTTCCCGTGCGGCAGGCTGATCCCAAGCATATTGCATAACTGAATGCGGTGTGAGCTTGTATCGTGGGATGCTCGCTTTCACTGCTTCCATTTCATTCCGACCCGAGTCCTAAACATAGTCATTAACTAGCAGGACAATATCAGAAATGAAGTCACCCATTGGCAGACAAAAACGGTATAATCGCTGTCGTTTTCAAGTTCGAAGGGCCATCCATCTGCTTTTAAGAAGGTAACAAAGATAGTGGACCCATCAATTTTGATGTCTGCTGTGACAATATCCACTTGGTTGTCGTCTGATGCTCTAGGCACTCGAAAATGAATGCTTCCGATGTCCTGGATGTTGATAGGAGATGACCTGATAATTTTTGGTCAACGTTGCAGAGGATTTCGTGCTGTTCACCTACCATCGCGCGTTGAGACCAGTGTACGCGAAGGTAAGTAGTTTCTCCTCTCCGACTTGCATGATTTGTAAGGGGATGCGTTCTCCTGGGCTAATCACAGCTCGACCACGTGGTAACCCCTTATATTCGCGAAATTGGATGGGGCAAGGGAGGTTGTTTTTCAACATAAACCTGGGCGAAATTGTGATCACTTTCGTAAGTTTATACTTGCCCAGTCCCTCTGTCCATGATAATCCGAAATGATATTCTTCGTTCTTTTGTTTTGAGGACGGAATGACCATCTCTGTCTCGGCTGCAGGAGCCTCAAGACTGAATACCTTCAATATCGAGAGACCGTCAGCATTCATAAGGCTGTATGGAAGGTACCGTACATTTGACCAGCCCGACTCCCCAACTTTGAATATAAACGCCTGAGCATTGTCATGAGGGTGTGACAGCACTACTCGTGCTATTAGCGTGCTAGTCCGTACTGACGCACCAGAACTCACAAAAGGGTGCGGGGGTGGCGAGGACATCTTACGGTATCCATGAATAAGTAGTACCATTGATTATAACACACTCATACCTGGTCGAGCATCACCGGCGACCTCCAAAGGAGAAGTAGCACGATTTGATCGAGCTGTCCTCACATTGAAGGGGATTTCTGACTTGTTCACAATAAGGTATGGACAGTAAATCTGAACTTTGAAAGCTCCGCCGGACTCGAGATATCGACTATAGCAAGGTGAGATTGCGACGTCTTGGAAAGTACATAGAAGTCACGCACACATAATTAAGGCTCAGTTGGAGTTTGCGATTGCTTTGATCACGGAGTGACAACCGGGTCTCAATATCAAAGTCGGAGTGGCGGTCTGTATTGATGATGGCGAAGTCGCTCGGCTTAAAGACTGTACGAATCGTTAGTTCGGTACCTCAGGAACTCAGCTTATTTACCTGTATCTTGTACCTCCACATTGAGTAGGATCAAATGATCAAGCTCTACTGAATGTACGGGCATCACGCCACCTTTGCGCAAGTAGCTTTTCCAATTCTGGTCTGCGTTTTTGTCATAAATACGGTATTGGAGATTGTAGGGTAACAAGTTCTCCAGTTCAATTGGAGCACGAAGTTTGACTCTGATTTTGGGAGATTTCCTAAGACGCACGTCAGGAGATGTCGAGGAACGTGACACAAAACTTGCCGTGGAGCCAGATCGGCGGAATCAGTTTGTACCCATGCTTGGAAGCGGAAGGGTGCCTCTCGTTGATCGTTATGAGGACAGCTAATTGAAAGAGACCTCTTGGCCACTAGATCCTCGAATCGCAAAGACGAACACCACCGATAACCAAAACCCTCTGTCACGTCTGGTTGGTTTCAGTATATGTAAAAAGTGTAGTGCTTACGATCTGGCTGAAGTTTGATCCTGTTCTGTGTAACAGCTTCGATAGGCAGTGCATAGTCTCGGCCAGGAGCTTAATGGTTGTGAGTGCAACAGTTGGAGGATACCAAGCAGCGACCGACCTATCTTCTCCAGCGAATACACAGGATGCCCAGTGTGGTCCACCAACATGAGTTCCAATGGATAGAACGTCAGGTTCTCCACCAGATAAGTCGAGCGAAGAGTCACTATTTTGACATTATCTTCCACTGTTACAGCGCACAGCAACCGATCGGCGTATTTCTCCATCCGAGGTCGCAGAGAAAAGGTGAACTCTCCTTCTCTGTCAACTGGGATGCCTCGAAGGGCATCCCAGGGTTTCCCGACAATTTGAATCCCTATGTTGTGTTGTTCGGACGACGAACCGTGCTGGATATTTTTTATTATTGTTGGTGGTCAGGTCACTACAGAAAAAACTTGTGATTGGACCTACTTCCCGTGTCTTCTTCCAGTCATCAAATCGCCAATCTATGATCTGATCATGATTAAGTTTGATCACATTACTTTCCTGCTGTCCACTGGTGGTATCGTTATCCGACCAGACGAAAATGGGGGAACCCGTGCGGTTCCGAAGTCGGTATGGAGCATAGCTCCCGCGATCCTTCTGCAAGACTAGTTCTCCTTCCCGCCCCCACATGTTGATCGTGGTAATCGCAAGCTCAGCGAATGTAGTGCTGAGATTGAGGTCCAAGCGGTCGCGAGCAACCATAGAGACTCTGAGAGCGCTTGAAACATGATCCTTACTTAGCTATCATGACTGTCAGCGCAAAATACATATACGGGTGAGTTGGCCAAAGTTACCGATAACGTAAATTTCCAAGGGTCAATCACTAACGAAGGTGAACTACTCGATAAACTGAAGATTAAATGATCTTACACGGTTCCCAGTGCGAATTTGTGAGATTCCAGTAGTTGATCTGCGTCTCTAACGCGGCTGACGCCTGGAACTGGAATGTTCCGGTCGATTTCATGGATTGGATCTTTCTGTGAAAGCTTACCCCCGAAGACCAGTCCTTAGCCATTAAGGTAAAGGGCTTCACGTCGAGTTGAAGCATAGGCTGTTCATGCAGATCCCCGATTAAGATCAGTCTAAAACCATCAATGGTTGTCTTCATCTGTGCAACGGCTATTATGTGCCTTTTATTAAGAAGTATGCTACTGGATTCGTACCTGTTCCTTTGACATAACGATATGTGCTCCTTGGAGTGCTCGTCGTGCTGGCGCCACGGATGACGCAGACGGTGTAACTCGAGTCTGTACAATCGAGGATTGTTTTCCGTCGACCAAAGTATCCCCCTGCGATCTAGCATACAACTCGACGGCCTTTGTGGCGATCGTGGTAATGAGCATGATATCACGGTACGACGCTCGAAAGACTATTTCCGAAGATGAACTTTCCATCGATACGTGTTGCTCTCGTCGAGAGGCCCTGCTGTCGAGGGAAAATGCCAGATCGACATCATCCAAAAAACGCACTGTGTCCGATTCTGCTTCCATCCGTATTAGCGACATCCCAAGCCGATTGATGCTCAATGCCAAAATACCCTACACTCGGTCAGTATCTTACTCGTGATTACTTGGCGCGATGCTGACCTGCTGGGACATTAAGATTTGATGTATACTAAGTCTGATGGCTTGCGAATAGGGGTTGGTATCATCCTCGAGGACGCTGATAGAAACATCATGCAACTCGAGGCGCAAGTCGATGGAACTCGAAAGATCTCCTGTAGTCTGTCTTTCGTCATTTTTGTCAGAGATCTTCGAACTTGGGGTGACGCTGGTGAAGAACGACAGAAGTGAAAAGATGGGCTCGATCGAAAAGATGATGTGAGGGGCGTCGACCGTCATGATGACAAGGGTGGAGGTACCGGACGAATTATAAAGCACCATGAACTGGTTCCGTTCATGATCAGTAGCAGGAACGATCTCCCTGAATCTGGATCCGCCAGGTCGAGTGTTGCTCATGGTGAATGACCGCAAGACCAACTGGGCCTCAGAAGCTCCGTTAGACATCGATTTGGAGCGGAGGCTGACGTCATTCAGGGCGAACCGTGCAATCCCATGGTCTCTGAGATTTGCCTCGATGGTTGCCTCTCCATACAAGTGCAGTCTGACAGCAGCTATTGACGCCACCAAGTCAACAGTAGTCCAGGGCCGACCTCCAACGGGAGTAGATGACACGCGAATCTCAGGCTCTAGGTTGACCAGGGGCGTCTGCACCTTCGGAGCAGTGGACAAAGGGTTGCCGTGACTCGAGGCAGATGTTACGGTGGAATCAACCTGGGTGCTGCCTTCAGGAGCATCGGCAAGTACTCGTGGTATTGACTGGGAGAGACCGATAAGAATCTCGTACTGGATTTGAGTGAGGTAGAGCTTTATATCGGATATTTTTATCGCAACCTGCAATCGCGCGCGTGAGTAGTGTCGATCTTATAGAAATCTAAAGCTTACTTGCGTGCCTGGAACCTCATCTTGTAAACGATCAATGTTTGCACGTTGGTAAATGTCGCCAATAATACTGATGTCATCGACGATCTTGAGCGTGGATAGTTTGCCGTCGTAATATAGGTCCGACGCAAGCTGTATCCCACTGAGGGTAGCAGAAATCTTACTGATATCTCCATCAAAGGAGTTGCTCGCGAAGACCTCACCAAGACGCATTGTCACAATGTCAGGAACGTGTGCGGGATTAGAGGGGAAAATGACAATGGGGGACTTCACAGATATCTCGAATTGCATACGTTCGATTTCAGAGGCTTTCTGTACAGCTGCATCGCGAGCTGCATCGTACAGGATCTTGAGCTTCGTCAGTTTTGTGACAAACAGATACATGTCGCGAAAGGGTTGTTCAAGGAAGTGCACTTTGAGCGAGCCTGCGGCCAAGTAGATAGCTGATTTGACGCCAGTGTAGCCTTCATCCTCGGGGTCATAGGTTTGGTACCTGAATTCGGCAAAGTTGTTCCCTTCGATGGACAAAATTTGCTTAAACTCCTGTCGGCAAACATCTACGGAGCAATCATCGCTCAGGGCCAGGCTCCCCAAACGACCGGTGATACGCATGGTATTGGATCTCAAGATCATGAGAACAGAAGCTGTTGAGAGTGAGAGGGTTGCCAAGCTAGCGAGATCGTTTATCAATACAACTAGCCATTACGGTAAGCAGATGCCTTGTACTGGTTCCGTTTATTTCTACTCACCTTGGATGCTGTCCAACTTCACGGCGATACGGGTAGCGCTAGCAGACCGAAGTTGTATCTTCGTAACACCTTCAATTTCCATGTTTGCGTCTGTTTCCAAAGTTTCTCGCGGAATGAATGTGGTCATGAGAAAGTCATAGAGGGAGATTACAGGCTCCGGTGCCGCATTGAAGATAAACGTCGACAGTCGGACATCGATACTCTGCTCGATGTTGTCATAAACTGTGGAAAACTCCGGCGAATTTCTCTGGACGCGTAGATACGAGACCGAGAGAAGGTCTTTGTTATCACTGCCATTCGTGTAGTCAGATGAAATGAGTTGAATTGGATCCTGATTGGCCTGCACGATGTTCATGACCAAAGCTCTTCGCAAATGATCAACTACGACCCAGAGTCATTAGGTTCAGACTCACTGGAGACTGACGTCCACAGTCAGGTTGTATTTAAGGAGCACTAAGCCAAGCCGGAAGTGTTGAAGGGTGACATATCCAAGCGATTTCTCACCCTCATCTTGACCTGACCGTGAAATTGACGCGCGTAAATCATCAACTGCGAAGTCAAATTCGAAAATGTGCTGCCGGAGCTCCGGGTTCTGCTGCATATATTAGTCAGGCTTGGGTAGTAAATTAGGTATGTACTACCTCTAAGGTCCCGTCGCTCGCTTCAAAGAATATATCGCCGCGGTTGCTAGAAGCAAGCTCAGTTTCAGAATGGTCATCTTCGACGTTGTATTCCAGTCCCGTCGGGGAGAATAATCCCGCAGATAGCGGCAAGACCGTGGATTCTGTATCAATGTACGATTGTGACGATCTCGACTTGTGCTTCTCCGAATCCTCGCCACATTGCGGAATGGTCACGTCGATCAATCGCATAAGTGTCCAATACTTCGCGTCAGACAGGTTGACATGCAAACTTGGCAATTTCCCGAAAATCTTGAATCGGGCAAGGCTGAGAGCACTTGGAACAATTGAGTTTTGCACTTGAAGATCAATATTCGTACGCTCCAATAAGTGGAGGTGATTGCCACTTTCCGAAACCAGAGCGTCGCGACACGCTTGCAAGTTAGTGCCTATGATAAACTGCGATAGATGAGGACTAGGGTCCGTGATCTCAAAAAGCGAAGTCACCTGCGCTGCTTCGAGCTTAAGCATCACTTTATCATACATCAGCGATTCTAAACGCCTATAGTCTGCTTCACTATATTGTTGATTCTTTTTTGCTTGTAACTCTCGCATGGCATCTTTGTCGGCGAGGTCGCTCTCGACAGAAATATGTCCTGCGTCAATAATCAAATGACCACCATCGAAGGAGGCGATACTGATGGAAAGTCAGATCACACAGGAAAATTGTCGATCTGAACACATACTCCTCCGGAATAATGATGACGGGAGCATTTATGTCTACTTGCAAATCAATCGTCTTGTGGGATTGCAACGCATATTCCAAACCGACCCGAGTCTCCTTTCGCAGACCTTCCAGTGTCTGACTGGCAACGTTCTGGAGCACAGTCAGCGTGCGCGAGAGGAAATAAGCTCAGAGACTCACGAGTAATGCTTCCACCGACTCTAATTGACTCCCGGGGGGTCTCAAGAACTTTGCAATTGCTTCGACGTACCCTCGGTGATAGATGATCTCCATGTGACGCATGCGAGCTGTAAGAGCGGTGTCCGCCCGCTGATCCAGTGGATTACCCTCCAATTTGAGGTAGAAGAATGGCTCGTCGGACTCCACGTGCTTTCCTGACCTGACATGCTCAGTTGTAGGATTCTTGACCTGTACGATTTGAGGATGAACTGTGTTTTTCGTAGTCCCATCGAACACACTCAGTCCTCCAAGAGAGACTGATGCTTCAAAATTGTCCGGTCTCTGAATAAAGTCAGCGCAGAACGATTCAAAGACCATAGATATAACATCGGAGGCTGCCCTTTCCGGATGAGTCTTCAGCGCAAATGATCCCCTTCTTAGCTCGACCGCAACAGACAGCTTTACAGCATCCCGCGGTGTTTCAAAGGAAGCTGCAATGGCGGATTTTTCGTCGTAATCGAGGATATCATATAGCTGCCTTCGTTGCTCCTCAGTTATCGGACGACCGAAAGCTACATCTTCATTTGGAACACCAGCGCCTGCAGAGCCCCATAACCAAGATGTCCAGCTGCGTGCTTGTACTTGCTGAGCACGCTCTTCCTCAAGCTTTTTTCGTTGTGCGATATCCTTCCGTAAGTGGGATCGCGCGATGGACCTGTAGAACCGTATATCTTCATATGAGAGTTTACGTTCCAGGGCTGCAATTGCGGCATCTTCCTATTCTCAGATCATTGAGCATGGAAAGTCCATCCACCGGACGTTGTACGTACATGCTCTCGGAGAGTTTTCATGAGTTTTCTTTCAAAAAGCTCTACGTATTTGTTTCTATCATCACGACGTTCCGCAAAGTAGGCCCAAGTCCATTTGCGACGTCGTTCATGAACGCTGTTTAAAATGGCTGAACCAGCGAACCGCAGCCGTGCTCTTGCGCGATTTCTCGTCAAGTCTTCATCACTAGGTCGGAATTTGCGGTACTGAATGCTTCAGTAACCTGTACTGTAGCATCCGCATTTGTACTTACTTGATGCTGACGAATATAAAGATGATACATATCCGCAAGGGATATGACGTCCCGGTATTGGTTGTCATCCAAGGCAACACCGATCTCCTCAAAATGAAGGTGCACGTCGAACTGAGGTGTCTTGTTGTCTCCTTTGTGGTTCACAGTAATCTTGAGGAACCTGATTAGACCGTATCATATCAGAGCTAATCAATCACTTACTCTCCCGTCCCCCGACACGGGACTGAGGACGAACTGGTGAGAGGAATCCTGGTCATTGAGAGGGATCTGCCCACAAATGTTGATTACAGCGGTGGATGGGGAAAATGGCATACCATATCCATAAACTTCCGCTTGGCCTCGTGTGCTGGCAAACCAGCCATGCTAAGAGAATCTGTATCAAAGTAGATGGCCAGGGATAGCAGGCCCGATAACTACGTTGTGGTAAGTGATACTGCAAAGATCTTGGGACGTTACTTACCTTGTGAATTGCGCCAGTGGTACTTTCAATAAATGCTGGCTCCCAATTTTCATTGACCGATCGGATAGAGAAATCCGCGAGCGTGATTCCCGCGGCAAAAGGGTGCTACAAGCAATTAAACAAAAGAGAGTTGCGATCCGATGATCACACTTACACCAGGGACGCTCAGCTTGTCTTCATATCTTACGTGGATATTCTTGACTGTCACTTGCAAGTTGTTGATTATCTTAGCGGTAAGAGAGGCCCAGAGACCTTGCGACTGCGAAGAAGCATCTGCTAACCAAATTGGACATGTAAAGAATTATGTGTGTCAAGTTGGGAATTACACACTGGGTAGACCCTCTGCCTGGCCGGGCATGTGCAGTAACTCAGCACTCTCGAGGCGCTCTTGCTTGGTGGCCTGAGTTCTGCAGTCTTCCTCTTCAGGATCAACATTAACTTGTGGGGAAGGTGCCACGAGGAGGTAGACATCTTCGATGAGAACCTCAACTGGCTGTTTACCCAAATTCATCCAATGGAGGGACAATGTGAACGTTCCGAGATATCCTGAGGACAGTGTGTTAAGAAACGTCAAAAAGCAAGTTGCTTAGCGACCTTCGAGAACGTCAACGGGAAGCCTGAACTTGTCAAGAACGCCTCTTTTGAGGCGCAAGTTCCGCAACGTCAGTTGACCTAGAGATGATACGATGTTTGGGGGAGTAACGGAAAGTTGAGTGAGCAAGCTGACCTTGTCCGATTCCATAATTGACCTGGTTCATATCGAGGTTCTCGACATACGGGGCGAGAATTCTGTTGAACAACTAGACGAGTCGATGTCAAGCCGATGGCTTTTGTTGCTGACGAGGGGCAATACACACGATGTTCAGAATTTCTTTTCCTGGGTCCAACCACCACATTATGGCGAGGGGACGCTGGTAGTTGGTGTGCAAGCGAATAGGGCATTGGCGAACAAGGAAACCGCAGCGTCACTATGTCACGTGACTTGATTTCTGGGATGGATGACCCCTGTAAGAATTTCTGCTTGCTTTCATGGCCTCGACAACTCTGTCATGTACACGCTTATCGGTTACTTCACCCTCGGTACCCACCAAACTCACTACAAGCTCTTCGGCTCCGCTTATCTTTTTCGTGGCTTGCGATTGTTCGCGTCCAACTTTCATAAATCCCAATGGATCCGAACTCAGTCGCCGACTTGATACCGATTAGTAGCTAATTTGTGTGCGATATGACTTCGTGAGACCGGAAGATTATATTCTTCGGGTCTGCTTTGAAACCGGTTCTAGGACGGACAAGTCATTGAGAGACCTCAAACGTGGTCCAGGCAGTGATTATTTCCTAGAACTGATGCACCCATGTCTTTATTTCCTTCTTTTTCTGTTCTTTTCTTTCCCGAACCATTTACATTTCACCGACGCTTCAAGTTCAACGGTTTGGTTCGCCTGGTAGCGTGACAGTGGAAGTCACACCGAGTGTCACGGTTGCTCGGTTGCCCCGATCGTGAAGAGTGTGACCATGCCGGAAGTCACACCGGGTGCGTCACGCCTTGCTCGGTTGCCCAATAACTTAATAACCTTGACCTCCGTTCAGTTTTTTTCCTCACCTTCACCATCATGGCTCCTCTTGCCGATATCCTCCTCACCGTATTGCCTGCCAACGTTCTTCCTTACTACCTCTCTCACTATGTCCCGGGCAAGACCCCCCTCTCAACGATGCCTGTCGTCTGGGTGGCCCTGGCATCCTACCTTGCCATCATTTTCGGCATTCAGGAAATCATGAGGGACCGTCCTGCACAGAAACTCAACACTCTTTTCCGCATCCACAACGCTTTCTTAACGATCGGAAGTGGGCTCCTCCTCGCCCTGACATGGGAAGAAGTAGGATCCGTATGGCTCAGGTCGAACGCATACGATACCATGTGTCATGAAAAATCGTGGACACCAGTCAGTCCTTTTTGAGAGCTCATTCTCTCCCTCACTCATTTTCAAACCGCTCCAGAGACTCGAATTTTATTACATCATCAACTACTACTTCAAGTACATTGAGCTTCTCGACACAGTCTTTTTGGTGTTGAAGAAGAAACCTCTTGGTATTGTATTCTCGTCCTCGTCTTCCTGACTGCCTTGACCTTGCCTTTTAGCCTTCTTGCATGTCTTCCACCACTCCGCAACAGCTTTGTTGTGCTTCATTCAATTGAATGGCAAGACTAGCATGGTAAGGTCCAAATTGTCTCTTTGTCACTCACCTTAATATTTCGTACCAGTCCTGGGTTGTCATGTCCCTGAATCTTTTGGTCCACGTCATTATGTGTGAGTATCCCGGTAGATGATTGGTGCGGTCGCTCAAGGTGCCACAGATTATTACTATTACGTGACGGCTGGTGGCGCCAAGATTTGGGTACGTCCATTGATGTGATTTTTCGCGTTTGTCTCACGTAGAGTATTAGTGGAAAAAATATCTGACGACTATGCAAATCACGCAGTTCGTTATCGATATCGTCATTGTCTACTTTGGCAGTACGTGTTTTCTGGCTGTCCTAGATCTGTAAGATACCGACACCCAGCATAGCCTACAATCGCATGGCGCATAACCACTTCCAATTTCTCCCTCATGTTGCCAACTGCTCTGGAACGGATTCCGCTGCGCTATTTGCATGCGCACTCTTGACAAGTTATCTCGGACTTTTCGTCAACTTCTACATCCAGACATATCAGAAACCTGCTAAGGGGAAGAAGGCTCATGTCAATGGTAACGGTGTTAACGGTAACGGCCATGCTAGCACGGGGTATGATTTGATTATGTTTATAGCGTGAGGTGTTGTCTCACGCACATTGCAGGCTCAAACTAGAATGAAGTAACACTGGCTGCCTCATCCCACATTCAGGCTCCTGCAGGGACTACTCGTCTAATTTCGTGCTGCTTCGCGTCGCTTTTAGGCTTTACGGTCTATGATCAGTCGTTTCATGTTATCATCACGTTACTCTTGTGGTTGTTTTTTCCGCTGTTTTCCGTGTATCGGCGTTTCCATCTCATCACTTACCCGCTACATCTTTCACGGAGTTTGTGCTATTTCCTGTTGATAGCTTAATATTGTTCCCGTTTGCTTAGAGGCGTTGTGGTGGTGCTGGATTTGGAGCGTGCTTGAAGATGCAAACATGACAGTGTAGTAGCTATACATATGCTTAGAAACTTCAATTTGACTTTGATGCATGATCCTCCTTAGTTTGTGCCATGATGTTACCCAAGCCAGTACCTCGCGAGTTCATCATCTCCGCAGAGCTCTATATCCCCTCTACGGCAGCTGTTGGTCTACGTAGGGTATGTCTCAGGTCTCTTTCCATGTTCTACTTTCTCTCACCGCTATTTCCTAGCCCACGGTTCCGCGCCGCAGAGTCGACCCCAAGGAACTTGGGAAATCTGTTGAGGGTGTCCCCAAGGTCAAAGGTACCCAATGCCCAGCATCACCCTTGGTATCTGCTAATTAGCCATGTATTTCTAGAGAAATCAAGTTGGATATCGCTCACTCGCTCTCATCCCGTATTGGTCCAGTGGAGGCCAGTGACATGCAAGATATTGGACGAAGACGACCGCTGCCTCCTGAATATCTATGTTGATGTATGCCATGCTCATCGGCCATTCTCCCCGCTTGACTGATAAGCAGTCAAGGAAACAATTATGTATCAGACCGTTTACTTGCACATGCTAAACCACACCGACATCCGCTACACTGATCCGTCGTTGTTCCTCCGCAAGAATTGTATTGGAATATTCTCTGTCGGGTACAGTTTCCTTTTCCCATATCTTTCTCCTATTGATCCCAGGAATGCAGTGGGCAAAGATGGAGTTCTGGTGGTCCCGGCTCAGAACAGATATACCTGCACTTTGGGGATACGGATACCTGCAACACTTGGCTCGTTCTCCTTCGATCCTATGCCAGGCCCGAGATATACGGTCAACTTCATATTCCTTCAGACGGAGGGCTGTATCGCATGTGGCGACAAGTCGAGCTCACTGTCATGCAAGGACGGAACCTTGGCAATCAGAAGCCATTCGTCGACACCAGCGCAAGCTCTTTCATGCCCTGCGAAGATTCCAGGATGGAGTCTGATCCTGTCGACTTGGATGTGTTCTGCGAAATCCACATCAATGACAACGTTTGTGGTCGAACAACTGTCGTGAAGGGGATTGGCTCTCCGGATTGGCACGAAAACTTTGTATTCGCGGATTTACCGCCTTTTCAAACTCTGGAAGTCTTATTATGGAAGGAAAAGCGGCTTGTGAAGCCGACGCTCCTTGGTTCTATCCGCATTGCACTCACCAATTTCCGCAGAAGTGAAGACGTGGAGGGGTGGTTCCCTGTTATACAGTCAGGCGGCATTTTGACTGGTATTCAGGTCGGTGAGATACGCATGAAGCTCCAAGTTCATGAGTGGGTCGCCTGTATAATGCATCTTTGCAAGTCCTACTCAACGTCTTCTGCAGAGAGATTATTCTGCCCCACTCCAGCTACTCTGGCATGCTCACGGTGAGATGTTATGTGATCGCTTCAGCTCGGCTACCCACCATTCCTGTCCTTTAGGTTCTCCAGACACGTAATCTTTTAGAGTGGATGAGCGACTTTGAGCGCAAGCTGCAATTGCGTACATTGTCCGAACAATTAATGTTCATCGCTGTAGCCAAGGGCGTCCTCGTCGAACATATCACAGAATATGCGGATCGCGAAGTAGATGGCACCCCTAGTTGTTAGATTTGGTTTTCATTCTATACGTCGCACGTCACTGATTCCTCCAGCACACAGCACACTGTTTCGAGGCAACACTATATTTACAAAAACGATGGAGCTTGCAATGGCTTTTTACGGCAGGGGGTTTTTAGAGGCGAGCATTGGAAGAATTATTCGTCAAGTTTGCCTAGAAAAAGTAACCATTGAAGTCGATCCAAATCGCAGTGGTAAAAGCTTCAAGGACGCCGAGCGCGGGGTTGAACAGTTGGTGCAATGGTGTCAGACAATATGGGACTCCATCTATGCCCATAGGGGCGATTGCCCCAAGTACGTGTTTGTCTGAAACACCGCTTCCTCACTGACGCGACCGATTCTCAGCGAAATGCGTAGGCTATTTGAACATATCCGGAAGCTTGTTGAGAATCGGTATAAAAAGGAAGATGGACAGGACACCCGGAACAAGGAGCTTCCCTGGCAGAGTGTCTCCGCTTTCTGTTTTCTTCGCTTCATCGTACCCGCTATCCTTCATCCACACCTGTTTGGATTAATTCCAGGTAATTTAATATCTACATACTGGATCACAAGTTCACATTTTGCAGGATTGCCCAGCGCTACAGTACAGCGTAGCCTCACGTTGATTGCCAAAGTCATACAGAGTCTAGCCAACCTCAACGTCGTAAGACCATAAACCTTGTATCTGTATGCAGCTAATGGGCGCCTGGTTTAGACCGTGCAAAAAGAGGAATACATGCGTGGAATTAAGAATTTTCTGAAGCAAAATATCCCAGCAATGGTGGATTACATTCTAGTTGTCTCCACCCCCATTCATGATATCAATTCTCACACTGGTCACCCCGCATTCAGTCACCAACGACTGAGAGTTGTGAATTCTTTGCACCAACGTGGGTCGACCATCCCAGTTCTCGAGAGAGAAGCCATCCCCCTTCTTCCCCATGTCCTTGATATTCCGCGACACCTTGCGTGCATCAGTTCATCCTTAATCCGCAGCGCGAGACTGGTTGGTTCAAGGGTTAACTTGCTCGAAGAGGACCATTTACCCGATCTATGTTCCCGGTGTTCTGAAGTAGAGGAGATCGCCTTACAGCGTGTCAGTCGACTTGCTACTGGTGGCTCGCATCCAGTCACTGTGAGATGGGATGTTCCTCGATCCCGCTTACCGGACAAAACTCCCCAGTCCCTACTCTCATCCACATCTCATCCAAAATCATCTCGACCCTCTACTGCTCCTTCACCGTCCGACAAGCCTTTTTCACACAGCTCTCAGCGTCTACCCAACGGTTTTCCTCCCCTTGATCCATTTCCTGGAAACATTACTGTCCCTCGACGAGGTTCTGTCCCTGAAATTTCTTCGTGCAAACCTCCAACGCCTCTGGGGGACCAAATGCCACGTGTGCTAAGCCGGCCGCGTTTCTTACGGCCTAAATCAGTTTCGACAGACTCGATTTCTACCTTGATATCCAATTCTACTGAGCCACATGTCGTGCACTCAATCCGGGATCTGGATGCATCCTCGGGAATGGCATTCGATGAACCTGGTAAAAAAACGAAGAGCATTCTTAATGGGCTCTTGATCCGACGATGAAACATGTCAGTACTATCCCGGACCATCAGGATACGTCCCTGCGATTGATAGGTAGCCCAAACTAAGCACTGAATTTCTCCATTCCCTGTTGTTTCTATTATTTCCAGACTGCTGTTGATATATTATATCTGTATTATACATGTGTGGATATTAAATGGTAGCAAATAATGACCGTCATGAGTCTGCCTTGAGTACAGTCTCCAGGAGCTTTCGTACTTCAGCTGCCACGTCTTCCGAAGTGCTCCTGACCGTGATGCGGCATAACTTTTGCACGCAAGTTAGTGTTCAACGATCGTGCACGCAGTCGGTGAACATACCTTTGCCTCGCGATTCGGCTCCAGACGAAGCAAGCATCCAACCTTGCCCTCTACAGAGGTGTGAAGAACCCCGGCTCCGACAAGGTTGTTTGAATTTGGGTCAATATCTTGCAGGATCTCTAGATGATTACCAGTTATCACTTGTCGATTGCGTGCGAGGTTAATATGGCCCGTGCTGTCCAGTGATATTGGGAGAACAACCTGAGACTCCCTTGGTGGCCCCCCAATTAGCTTCCAGCGTTCAAAGAAGTCTGCTTGTCCAAACTCGACACCCTCAAAGAACTTTGTAATGGTGATTGGCAGTCGTATGGATATAGATTGGTGGGCTCCTGCCAGGAATGACACTGTCAAGACGGGGAACGAAGTAAACACCTTCTTGCACTCGACGTGTAAGATTTGTTGGCTTTGAGTACGCGGAGCAAGTACATTAGGGGGGATTTTAGCGAATGTTGCGGAGAGCGCGTCTGGGTCGCTAGCGTGAACAGTAGATGTGAACGACGTGAGTGGAGCGGAAACCTTGTTTCCAAAGTATATGGCGAGCTGTCCGAGGTGACCCTGGAATCTTGACTTGATACCAATCTGTATCTGCACATCTTCATAGAGCACCCCCTCTGCACTATACATCAGCTTGTTGAACCATTTGTCAATCCCAGGCCCGATAGTAAGCCGGGGGACTGTCTCGGACTCTGGCAGCAGGGTGGGCGCAGACAGATCAAGGCCGGCGAGCGAGCTCATCACCCCATTTGAATCAGGAGTACTCGAAGTTGTAGCCGATGTGTTCAGGAGTACATCTTTATTCTTGATCGTTTGGCCCTTGGTTAGTTGGCGCTCGAGGTTGATCTCCTTTCCCCCGTGTATCCAGGTCCGCTTGTCCTCTGTATCGCCAAGCTTTCGATTCAGCCGACTCATCAACCCACTGATTCGAGGTGGGAACGGAGGCATCTCCTCGCAAACATTCTGCAGCACATCGTCGTCATCTGACCGGAATGCGAGTGCATAGAACTCGCAAGCGCGCTGTTGGAGTTCGGCATCTAGGACATGCCTATAACGCTCGAAGATGTTGACAAGCTGGGGCTTGATTTCCGGGAAGACGTTGACCCATTTGATATAAGTGGAAAGGAGTAGAGAGCGTGTGGCGGCCACGCAACATTGCGATTTCGAGTGCAGTACTTGAAACTGTTCAACGGGACTATATCCCGGTTCGTTTGCAATAAGATGTCCATATTCGCCCAAGATGTAGCCTGTTACACAAAGAGTCAGAGTTACGATACGATCGGGAGTTGTGGACTATTACCTCCCACTTTGACCAGACTCTCGTGCGCAACAGGCGTCTTGAGGTGTTCAAAGACAACTCTTGCGGCATACTCCTGAAGGTCCTCCGTGTTGGTTACAATCTGCACCACGCGATACCACACTTCGTCTCCCACGTGGTCGCCAGCAGCGCTGATGAGCTGCAATATGGTGTCGACATACCATTTGTAGGAGCTCGCATATTTTTCGGTGAGGATGGCAATTTTAAGTACCATTTCTTCTCGCAACGCGTAGTCTGCAACCTTGAGATATCGAAGGAGTTCTCCGACGATCAATTCCGAGTTATCGACGTCACACATGCTGTAGAGTAGATCCAGGGCGCGCCTCCGAACAGATATATCCTTGTCACGAAGAGACAGGATTATCGTGCCTTGATGTTTCTTCAAGGGATCGAGAGAATCTGCACGCGCTGCGAGATGAGCCATGGTATCCAATCCGAGATACCGAACGTTTGTCTCCTTGGAAGAGATAAAACGAGCGAGGAGAATAGCAGCCGTATCGACCAAAGGAGAGTTGGTATCCAAGTGGATGGCGAGACCGATGGCTTCAAAAAGGACGGCATGCTGGGCATTATTATGCTGCACATTTCTCGAAGGTTCGGCACTGTTATTCATGATCGTCTGTAGAACCTCATTTAACGCATTGCGAAGAGCGGGATCCTCTGCAAGTCCTGTTGGGTGACATGTTCCGTACGAGAGATTGGTACGCACCTGTTGGAGGATAGTACTGTAAAAGTCGTAGGAGCTTCACTTGTAACCACGGAGTGGGAACTTTGTAGTAGGCATATGTTGCCGAGTACTCGTGTTGGATGACCAACTAGGAAAATTTGAACAGACTCGAGGCACGAAAAACACGACACACTCACACGGTACAAACGATCAACAGCCTTGGTATAACATACTGCAAAGGCATCAAGATGATCTTGAGCGAGGGCCATAACCAGACTTGTGACACATAAAACAACACCCTGAGGATTGTTTGTTTATCAGGGATACGTAAAAAAAGACGGTTCGGAAACGTGCCAGATCTGGATCGTCCATGATGGACACCAAGCGCAACGCCCATTCCGCCGCAGGAATGACTTCGGGATGCTTCCGGTAGAGTCGCAACAACGTCAACGCTGCTTTCTTCTTGACAAATGTCTGAGAAGTTCTGAGGCAGGATGAGTGTTCAGGTCTGGAAGGACAGGGGAAATAAACGCCACGGTGAGATGAGAAGTCTGTGTACGTCTTCCGAAAGAGCCTCCGCCATCTCGCTGCTACCAACGTTTGCTATTGCGTGCAAAGCAAGGCAATTATTGACCTCGTTATTCTCGTCCAAATCCTTTCGTATCGAGTTCACGACCAGACGAAGAAAATCCGAGTTCTCGTGCATGAGAAGCGTCACAGCAAGGTATCCCTATCAACATTGTGAGATGCCATGCAGGACAGAAACGGTAGAGACCGTACGATCTGCTTCTCTGAATACTTGGAACTCGATATGAGATTGACGGCCTCCATGTGTCCAACGTCGACCTTGTAGCCCAGTATGTATGTAAAGATGATCTTGGCGACGTACCTGGAGGCGGACAGATTCAGATTGGACGTAGAATGGACGGTGATGCTCCCGAGCTTACTTCTTCTTCTGATAACCGTCAAGGTTTCCGTCTGTGAGCATCTCATCAGTGAGCTTGGAGGATGCACGGTGCCAACAAGGGTCGGACCTTTGAACTTTTTGCGAATATTCGCCATCTCCTTGTTTATCCTCTTCTCTTCTAGCTCGCGCACGCGTGCGCCACGAATGTCCGCAATGAACTGAGGTGGCATTAGCGGGCGACCGCATTGGTGGGGGGGGGGGGGGGGGNNNNGGGGACGAGACTTGCCTGTGTTAAGCCACGCATGTTGGCAGCCATCCTTGCAGGAAATGGGCGAGTTGATGTTGATGTGCGGGTCTGCAAACTGTTTCACGACTATGTCAAAACGTCTGGTTAGAGAAGTTGTGTGAGACGCGCTCGGATGCAACGTCTGTAACTGTTAGATTGTCATAGATTCCGGCACAAATTACGACAAGATATTAGAGTACATGACTCAAGTGGGGTACATCTACTAGAATGTGTGTTTTCCGCAATGTTGATCATGAATAATAACTACGCGAGAGCCGACTTGGCGTGCCAGGTCGCGAATTGTGTGCGGAACCGACACCAAAAGGTGTCGAATATCCCGACCTTGATCCTGGTAATCTGTTGGTGGCGAATGCAGGGGAAGCCATTGGCGTCGCATTCCGAGAACTAGCCGCTGATTGCATGGACATCCGCTCGTCGCTGTAGCGATTGAGTATTCGCACAAGATCCCGCGTGATGGAATCTAAATCGGATAGTTCCCGGGAAGATAAAGAAAGGTCTCCGTTTAGAATTTCTTCGCCAGCTTCGTCCTCTTCTGCAGACGCGTCCGCGATGTGAGACCCAGTGCGCATTTTGTTCATGTGGATACCCTGGAATACCCGCAGCATGCAGGCTTCCATCATGGTCTTCAAGTGCTGGATGTCATCCAAAACATCCAAGTTTCCGACCATCGGCAACCATTCATCACATTCAAGTCCACGTTCAGTAACTTGAATATCGTTCGCACCAAATAACAGATAGGTCAAAGGATTGAGACGTGTCGTGTTGATGAGATACATTTGCGGAGTTTGACCTGCGACGGTGAGGTTCTGCCGTTTCTCCACATAAGCATATATTTGCTTCTCTCCCTTAGGTGCAGAGGTATCATCTTCAAACGATCTGATATGCTTGCGGTGATTCACACCACTTGGATGAATGAAGGTCGTCTATCGTGATCATGTCAGCTGACAGGGCACCTCGCAGTGACAAAAAGCCAGACCTTGTCGTGTTGAGTTCGCAACGTCATCTCACCCGTCCGGACAGCAAATTTGGGTTGGGTCGCAACAGCCACGAGAGCAGCAAGTAGGGGGTGGGATTGTCCATTGGCATTGAGTGCGGGTGGCACCGTCCACTCGCGATGGCGTGGTCGACCGTGGGCACCGCTCTTGGCCGCGTCGATAACTCCAGCTTGATACAGGGATCGCAGGAGATGCGCTCGCACTTTGGTAATCAGTATCAACGTCGACTTGGAGAGAAAGTTGTCAGTGGAGAACCGAGACGCGCGCGCGTGCTCGCCATTACGGTACATCTCGTGCCACGCATCATAAGCGTTCAATATCGTCAATGCATCGGATCTGAACTCCCTTGGAGACCATGCCGCCTTGACGGCAGCTGCTTCCGCCCTGAGCTGGAAAGGCGAAAGGAAGGGATCTCGGTTTGTAAGGATCGCGGCTAGGGTCAGCGCTTTGTCGAGACAGCGGAAGAAGACACCGTATAGGACTAAACGGCCCATCTGTACATCTACTGGAAGCTGGAGGAGGACACGACCAAGCGATGTCAGATTCTTATGGTGGTCCAAGGCGCCCACCATCTGAAGGGCTTTCATAGCCGCCGCGACACGGTCGGCTGCGGGGGGTTCGATTGTCGCCGCGAGAACTTCCTCGACCTCCATTCCTGGGAAACTCAAGGCTTTGATGTGCATCACGATATTGCTCAGGTCTACACGCTTCATCTCGACCGTCTGAGACGGACGGAGATATGTGGCACGGGTCTTGCTCAAGAGACCAAAGTACTCCCCCGGGCGGTGCCTGCCTGCGCGTCCGACCCTCTGGTTGAGATTTGACGAGCCAACCCATGCCGAGACGAGGGAAGATATATGTCGATCGGGGTCAAACCGCAGCTCCTTGATTTTAGCGGTATCGATGACGTAGACAACATCCGGGATCGTGACCGAGGTCTCGGCAATGTTGGTCGCCAAGATGATACGACGAACACCCTCGGGAGGGGGTTCGAAAATAACTTGTTGTTCTGCAAGGGGTACCGTCGAATGCAAGACGTGGATTGTGTACTTTGTTCGATCGTCAAAATTGAGTGGGAGCCTGCCATTCAACAAGCATGATTGCACGGAAGAGATTTCTTCCCATCCAGGTAGAAAGACGAGGACATGACCGGAATCAGATTGTTGGAGGACGTGCGAAACAGTGGCCGCCACGAGAGGAGCAGGGAGTTCTAGTTCGTCATCGACCAAGAGGGGTTGGTCAGAGGATGATGGGGGGGAAGGAACGGATGGTTGATGGCGCCCGGCATAGGCGTCTTCCTGGGCGAGGTACTTGGAAACAGATTCGTCGGTGAACACCCAGGCGAGCTGGGGCTGGGCCTTGATGTCGGCAAGGAAGTCCTCCAGGAAGTGTCTCGCGACAGGAAAGGTACGACCGGGGATGTCGATGACGGCTGCCTTGTTACCGGCCGCGTCGGAGAAGTACTCTTGGAACAGACGTGGATCGATGGTGGCACTCATGAGAACGACTTTGAGAGGGAGATGACGCGTCTTGCGGTCTTCCATCAGACGCTTGAGTACGACGAGGAGGAGATCTGTGTCGACGTCGCGTTCGTGAACTTCGTCGACCAAAATATGAGTGACTTGATCGAGTTTAGCTGCAACGAGGCCACCGTCTGACATGGCAGACTGGAGACGCTTGAGCAAGACACCGATGGTACAAAAAGTGATGGAGCCGTGTTCTTCGGGGAGGTTTGAATCGAAACGGACGCTATAACCGACGGAGCCACCACCGACGACCTCGCCTCGCTCCTTTGCGACGCGATCGGCGATACTGAGAGCGGCGAGGCGACGGGGTTGAGTGCAAATGATGTTGCAGTGCGCGCCTTGACCGCGATCGATGTGGTCGTCGAGGATAAGCTGAGGGAGCTGAGTGGTTTTGCCGGAGCCGGTGGCGGCCATGCAGACGGTGACGTCGTTGTTGGTTATATGGGAGAGGAGGTGATGAGAACGGGAGTAGATGGGAAGGGTAGCGCGAAAGGAGCGCATTTTCTGGGTGGATGGATCATGGAGATAGGTCTGACGTCTTTTTTGGAGTTGTGTGGACCTGAGGGCGGCAACGTGAGGGGGGTAGTAGGGAGGATGGGAGGGACGCGGGTTGAGTGGGAAAGGAGCAGGGGTGGAATGATTTACAGGGGTGTTCCTGTAGAGAGAGCTCCTTTTGATGTCGGAGCAGAGGTCGAGGATATCGTCTGCGATGGTGTCACTGATGGGGAGGGCTACCTTTGGTGCGAGGCCGAGGTCCTTGCCGGACTTTGCGGCGGCGAGGTAGCGGATCCAAAGATCGGGGTCGCAGCGCTCGAGATAGTGGGTGACGTCGAGATAGCACTGAATGTGAGCGGTCTTTTTAGTGGGAGCGGAGCCCATGCCGATGCGACGACCGTCGATGGACATGACGGCTTCCCAGATAGGATTAGCGTGTTTTACTGGGAGTGATTGGTCATCAATGACGGGTTTTGGGAAGGCATAGAGGCGACAGTAGTAGTCGATGAAGCTGCGTGCACGCTCATAGGAGACGAGGGAGCCATCGGACAAGGTGCGCTGGTGAGGGGGATCTGATGTGGGGACGGCAGGTTTTGGGGGTTTGTCGAGCTGGATAGGGATCAGTGATTTTGGGACGGGGGGAGAAAGGAGTGGACGGACCAGACCGAGGGCGTGGAGTTGGTAGAGTGCGGAGAGTGCACAGATACGCTCTGCAGACTTTTTGTCGGTGTGGTCGCCGACGGCGATGATTTTGGGGTCGGTGTCGAGATGGAGAGAGCAGCTGTGCAAAAAGTGTGTGTGAGCGGGGAGGGGGAGAGAATGAGCGGGTGAACGGACCGGACGATGCGCTTGTTTGAAGTGGGGTCGCAGAGGTCTGTGAAGAGGTAGTTGAGGGAGATGGAACCGAGAGCGGCGAAGTTGGCGACGGGGGATTTTGGGTTGTCGATGAGGGATTGTTTGAGGGCGATGCGGGTCTGTCGGTGGAGGGCGTCGATGTAGTGGGCGTCGTGAAGGGGACCGTGGAGGAGGGGCAGTCTGACCCGGGCAGACTTTTGCAGGTCGCAGTGGGCGAGCGCGAAAGGACGCTTCATGACGCGGAGAAAGGATGATCTAGTAGTAGTAGGATACATTCAACGCGTTATTCATTCTCCGCCCGTTCGCCGATCGCGGCATCGATGCCCTCTAAATATTTGAGCCGGACCGCCCACCGCCGCGCCGCCGGCCAGTCCGCCCGTCCGACCGCATCGGATATCTTCTCCGTCGTCTCCTCCTTCTTCCCTGTGACAATGTGTTGGCTCGTTCAGCCAACCCAGTCAAGCCAACACACTTGACTTGCCTTGATTCTCAGCCCGCAGTCGACCCAGCCCCTCCCCTCGCTCGACCGCCTCCCGCGTCTCCAGCACCTCCACGATCAGCCCCATGTCCTCCACCCCCTCCGTCTCTCCCAGACCCTTTCCCTGCCGTCCTAGCACATACTCGATCCGTGCCAGCGGTGACAGCAGCGTCTTGTACGCCGTGTTCACCGCGTTCGACACCGCCAGCGCCACCTCCCTCTCTCCCTTTTGTACTCGTTAGTTCATGTCCCACCGATAGACTAGTCTACCGTACCTCGCTCCCCGTCGCCCATGCGTCCGGGTGACACAGTCGTTGTGCCTCAACAAACCGCCGTCGCAGCTCCCCCGTGTCCACCACGAACGGGTTCGGCCCATATGGCAGCCCAAACAGCTCGTGGTGTGTCACCGACCCGTGCACCCTCCCAATGTGTCTGCACCTGCCACACACCGGCAGCGCCGTCGCCAGTCCCGCACCGCACGACGGGCACGTCCTCGTCCCCGCAGCCAGCTCGAATCGCCGTCGCTGCGCCAGTCCTACTTCTCGACGCATCCCCCGTTTGCCGAGTTGGACGATCATATCAAACAAGTCCGCTCTTTTTTTAACACCCCGCATGTCCCTCCCACATCTCCTCCGTGCGGACCATCCCGCCGCCGCCGACCCTGCCCGTCTCCGTCTCCTCCAAAAGTCCCCCTTTCCTCGCTTCCGCCGCACAAAATCATCCCTCCCCCTCCCCCTCCCCCTCCCCGACCTCCCCTCAGTCGACATCCACATCGACGACACCCACCTCCCCCTCCCCTCACACGACAAGGACGTCTACCGCTGGGCCGTCTTGTACGAGAACCAGAGAGGGTCTGTCATCGCCACCCCTCCTCTTCCTTTGCTCACCACCTTGCAGA